>VDFB02309671.1:0-69992 GCA_007258455.2 Sequoia sempervirens | reverse complement strand
ACCATCCATGGAACCTATTGTCATGCTACACATTTCCACTATCATCATTCTTTTTCCTTGGCCTCCCATGTAGCCATTGCATGTAATCACTACACTCACATTTTTGTAGACATTATTGATTTCACACATGTAGCTTTATTTCTGATTTTAATGGTGATGATCAAGATGTCAAATTAATTACATTAAGGATCTAACATTTCAGTTATTATGCATTTCCCATGATAAATATTTAGCATTACATCCAATCATGTTGTTGTATCCTCAGCTGCCATGACTACCTCACTAGTATTTTCTACATGTAGTGACCAATACTTGTCTTAATGATTACATAGTTTATCATAATATTTCTCAAACTTTAGTTAATCAATTCATTATATATTGCATTTATATATCATAATTATTATAATTATTTATAGTTCTTTATATAAAACACCATATCACAACCTCTAGCCATACTACCACAACCACTTTCCATTTGAGGAAAAATGTACCTTTTTTGCTAGGGGGAATGTAAATGTGCCACCATTTGAATTTCATGATAATCCACCACCTTACATTTATTAAAATTGTACTCTAAAGTAACCCTCCAATTATTATCAATTTTAATATCCTTTGCTACTTGATTTTTAAATCATATCAATAGCCATGTCCTAAACAAAACACTTGATCACATTAGTAGCCTACAAAGATAAATGACTAACTATTAGATAGAGTAAGGTAAATATAACCAAGGAAATAGAGGCAGTGGAGATTTGTATTTAAAAGTTATAGAATTCACAACTAAAACTACATTAAATTTTCTTGAATTGATGAGAAGGGGGGAAACCCAATTTGTTGAGAAGTAGTTGATCATAATGTCATTTTAAGTGATCAAGACTACCTCCCAATATTTCAACAAGTGGGATAGCTAGATTAATCCCATTGGTTAATAGGTTATGATGAGAGTAACCCAAAAATTTGTAGAAACTTTGACAAACAATGTAGCATTTATTTATGGGGTTGTGAGTAGATGCTTCAAAGGCAGTCATTATAGAGGCTATAGGGCTACCTATAGTTGGTGACACATTTTCAAAACATTTTGATGCTTATGTCACCCAAAATGAATTCATCATGCTAGGGGAGCAATTGAAATTATCCTCACAAGATACTAAAATATAAGTTCTAAATTGGTTTTTATAGACTAAAATATAAGTTCTAAGCAAGAAGATCTTATGATACCTATTTTAAAAATTGGTTTTTATAGACTAAAATATAGGTTCTAAGCAAGAGGATCTTATTTATATAAGGATCACCCAAGTCTATCATTTTCCTCTCCTAAGTGGAGTCATAGTGAGGACTCTAGTGATGCACTCTAAGAGGCTATGCATAGAATAAAATAGCTAGAAGACCAACTCCAATTTTACTAGCAACAAGAGGGTGGGTTAGATCAGTTGTCCCAATTGACATCTATAGAGATGGATATAGGGGAGGTAATTTGTTCAACTAAACAAGAATACCCATATCCAACTACCCTTAAACTATCTTGGCCAACCATTGCATTATGACTATGTAAATAGGTTGAGCAAGCTAGGCTCAAGAAAAATAAATTAAATAAAGAAAAATAAAATTAAAATAAAATTTTGAGGAAGAAATAAATAAAAGGGATATAGAAATTTTATGGATAAAGAGAAAGGTGGAACAATTAGGCACTATTGCACCTCAGATAATCAATTGCAAACCACTACCTAGGGTCTATGCATTGTTTTTGAGGGAAAAAATTTTGAATTTCCAATTCGTGCAAGAATATTGTTATCTTCCATGTTCCATGGCTGCCTGAGACAGCCTGGCTGCCTTGTTCCAAGGAGTTACCCAAGGCTATAAGATCAGTTATGTGGTTACCCAGAGGTTATTCCTTGCCGCTAATCCAAAGGTGGAATCCATATGTGATCCTTTAGTTGAGAAAAATTTGTAAAATTCATTTATCCTGGGGGTGAGAGGAATTAGGGGACCAAAAGTGATGAAAATGAAATAGAAAGAAATCGGAGAATAACTAACAAAGAAATTAAAGAGATAGAAAGAGGATCAAAGGAAATAGATCGTTGGTTCATTTATGCGAAACAAATTGCGCAAAATTTTGAGGTAAGACATCCAGGATTATGTTTAATTAAATTAAGCAGCAAGTAAAGGTGATTACGGTACAGATGGGATAAATTGATTGTTGAGACTCAAAGAAAGGAGGGCACTCCCTCTTCTCACCAATTGGCTTATACAACTTAGTCAGGGCCTCACCTACAGTACATTAAACTGGCAACAATACCTTATGGTGTTTGAAGTTTTTTACAAAATTCCTATCAAACACTACTATAGTGCTTTAATACGGCACTATTTCAGGGGAAGGAATTCATTATGTTGAAACACCGCTGGCATAGGTAAGGAGAGAAAGGATAGAAAGTCATAATGGATTCTATTTATAGTAGGTTGAAGGGAGTATATATCCAATATATTTTTAGTTTCTAGCATTAATGTACAATCAATAACCATCCCCTATTTGAGGAAAAACATGGATTGATTTGGATGGAGTGATGGACCTTAGAATTTCCACTTTTAATTTGGTTTATTTTGTGTTCCAATGATATTTCCATGAAATTTTTAACATTCCTAAGATTTTATGTTTAATTCATAAAAGACTAGAACTAATTACTGGTAGTTTGATAAATACTTGTGTGTGTATATGGTAATTGCAAAAATATGGTGTGATGTTATGATGAATTGTGTTAATTATAATGAATAAGTATTTTTTGGAAGAAAATAATCTATCATGCAATAAGAAGGAAACAAGAACCCTTAACTGGTGGATTGGTGCTAGCCTATAGCCACAAAAATTTATAACATGTAGCCAAAGGACTATGAACCTACAAAAAAAAGGAGTAGACACTTGTAGTCGAGTAAGCTTAAACCAAATAACACCATAGCATTTAAAACTTTTTCCACCAGTGAAATTTCTTCCATGAGGAGTGAAGACTCTTTGGTGATCAAGATAATGACAATAATTCTTTTTTGTGCATATCTGAGTCACTTGTTTATGCATGCCTGTGGAATTGGTTTCTTCATCTTAGCTAGAAGGATTATATTATGAATTTACTTCATGTATTCATGATAGAGTAATTCTTCCTATTTTATTGAAATAAATCAACATTTTAATTGTGAGTCTATTATTTGCAATAGTTGGAATCATTTAGTCTATATATTGCAAGATTTACATATAGAATGTAACGGTGATTTTTTTTTTCATTTATATATTTCTCTTTTCAATAACAATTAAAATAGTATTTTATCAAAAATAATCAATTTAATGAATATTCTATTGATTAAAAGTTATGTGATTTAAGAGAGTGCAATTACCCAAAGAAAGGGCCCACTTGAGGTATGCTGCAACTTTTTTATTAGAGTTAGTAACCAGTTCTTTTAATAATTTGTATTAGATTGTTAATTATTTTCTCAATTATTTTATATTTGTCACCTATACCTAATACTAATCAATATCCATTATAAAATTTGTAGCTATAACATTTACCTACAACATCAACTTGTAACAATAGCTTGTAGTTCAATTAGCGTAATTTTTGCATGTTTCCTTAATATGATTTTTTTCAATTCAATACATTCAATTTGTATACTCAAATTCCTACGGGATCTCCAAAACTCCTCAATCATGCATATAGTACCAATATCATCTCAAAAACATGTCCCTGGTTTGACAATTATATTTAATCTCTTATGATTGATAATAACTTGATAAGGGGTAATTCAATCCATCGAGTAGAAGTGCATGATGTAGTTGCTCTATATTATTAGTTGATAAGGGAAATCACACATTAACAACATTGTGAAATGTGAGGCCCTCATAAATAGTCTCAAAATAGAAATCCAGAGTAATATAAAAAAGTCTCTTGGTTTGTGAGGATTCACAACTAATCATAAGTCAAGTCAATAATGAATATCAGAAAAAACTTAGAAGCTAATCCCTTACAAAAATATGCTTGATATTTTCAAGGAATATTTCACTTTCATCCAATTTTAGTAGGTACCTAGACTTAACAACAAAGTAGAAAATGGCATGGCCACCATCAGGTCTCTCCTAGATATACCATAAGATAGTATTTATTGTGAATTATTGGTTAAAAATCTATTGGTCCCCTCATATGATGTCCCTAATATGAAACTCATTTTCAAATTTTTTTATCCCAACAATCCTTAGTATCATGATATATATGCATACCTTCACAATAACATCCTTCCACTAAACTTATCCCATATTGAAAAAAATAATTTATCTAATGCTCTTACTATTGGAAATTGGAATATTTTCATTGATGTCAACATTTACATCAGTGTTGGAAAGTAGAAGATCATTATTGATGTCAATAATTTCTCTAGTAATAATAGCTTGAGCTATACTTATCTGGTACTTAAAGTTTTGTTGATCAAGTATTTTGGTCTGGATTATCTTATCTTGCAAGATTCATTCAAAAGCTAATACTATGTTCTATCTTGACATCATTTGCACCTACTAACAAGATTTTAGTTTATTTGGTCATACAGTTGGAAAGATGCAGTTAGCAAAAGTTTGGTAAACAATGTTTTGTTTTGTTGATCCATTTTTTTGGTTTGGATTCTACCATAATGAAATCTATCATTACAAAATTTTGTACATTGATTCGTGATTGTGAGATTTATCTTACCTCAAATTTTATGATGATATGCAAATGCATACAAAAGATATGAATAACAATATTTTGTTATGAGGATTACAATAAAGTTATGTATAGTGCATTAATGTGGGAGATTTCACGTTTTCTCATGATTAACTATTTTTTCTTTTGGAGTTGAAGATAAGTTATTTGATTTCATCTAAAGGAGAATTCAATGTGTTAATAAGTATTGGAGTTACACGTTTGGTGAATTTCATATACAATTGAAGTATTTGATGTTTTAGGTCTAACTTAGCCGACCTAATTATGAATTGGTGTTAAGGAGTTTAAATATGTGTTGTGAATGCTAAATGGATCTATCTTGAGTTTGTGTTGATTGATACCATATATTACACACTTGTGTTGGGCGCAAAGATGAATATGTTTTGAGGTTAATGCCCACAAAGTTAGTTTTGATTTGAAATGGGGTTACTCTATTTAGGCTGACCTAATTAGTGTATATGAATACAATATATATATATGAAATACATCCTTGAGAAGCGACAAAGATATACACATGGCGAAGAATAAAGATATGACGTAGATAAAAATGATATGGATTGCTATATGGTGTGAATGTGTGAAACTATATGAATGAGCAGACATAATTTTTTAGTACACTTTACAATGAAGTGTTTTGTATTCTTGCTTCACTAGAACTCAACTCCAGCACAAGGAAGGTGCATTCTATCTCAGTTCACCTTTTGGCAGTGAGCCATACCCTGTTTTGTAATTTACTTCAGGTTGTGAGCCTTTAAGGACAGTGATTCTTGGCAGTGAACCATTGAAATATTCTATATCTAAATATATTATATTGTTAGTTAATCCTCACTGTGGTTTTCCCATTTTTGGTTTTCCATGTAAAAATCATGGTGTTCATGTGTGCTATAATTTTATGTTGTTTTAATGCTTTCACTTGTTATTATAGTTAGATTTGTGTTATTGCTTGGATGGATATTATGTAAATGGTTTAATGGAATACTGATTCACCCCCCTCTTAGTATATTAGGTGTTCAACAATTGGTATCAAAGCTTGTTCCTCTTAAGAAGTCTAACACCTTGAGGAAGATCCTAAAATTCAAATTCATTGGAGATAAGAGATTTCTCATTCCTCCGAAAGAATTTGCTGCTGAACATATTGAAGAAGATTGTATCCTAGATAATGATGGTGAACTTGAAATTTCTCTTGAAAATCTTGAAAAAATTGAAGAAGAAAACAAATATTTGAAGGAAAGCCTCAAAAAGAAAATGAGTGCATCAAGAAACTGAGAGAACAAATCAAGAAATTTAAAGAAAGATATAGATAAGTCAGTGATCAATTGAAGAAAGAAAATGAGGACATCACCGAACTAGAAGTGCAAGTGGAAGAAAATAAGATAATTGAGGAATAATTGAATGCAAGAATAAACAACAAGATGGATGAATGTGTAAAGATTGAACAAGAATTGGTAGCTCTGAAATTAGATCTTGAAAAGGAAAGAATTCATGAGGACAAATTCAAGACAAGCTCTACAATGCTAGATGAACTGATTGCAGGAAAAAAAAACCCTCTAAGGACATAAGAATGGAGAAATTTTAAATACTAAGAGGTTTAAAGAAAAGAAATATATTGGCAAGATTTTAAATTAGAGGAACAAAAGACCTCCTATTAGACCACCTAATTCTCAAAGGTACTTATCTTTTAATAGTGTATATTATACTTGCAATAGGTTTGGACATAGGGAAAAATTTTGAGGAAACAAAATAAAATAGAATGATAGAATGAATCAAAATACTTTACCATTCACCGGTCAATGTTTTAAATGTTGGAAGAATGAAGAAGGTGACCTTCAGGTTTTTTTTCATTGATGCCAACATCGTTTGGTAATTGGCTAAGTAAATTGTGTATCTATACTAATCCGGTATTTTGACCTTGTATTTTGATCCGGAAATTCTCTCAGTAAAAGATGATTCTATGATTTTTTGATATGTTTCTCAAGAGTGTCAGTTACAGCTTTGAATGAGCTTTCAACAATTTTGATTAAGTCCACTGAGATATCTACATGACAAAATTTTGTCATTATTTTGGCCGACGGGGTTAAGGAATGCTTGTCTTATGAATGTCTAAAGTTTTCCTTATTAGGTCTGGGTTGACCTAATTTTTGTTTGATATGTTTTTTTTTATGCGCCAAAAATATTTTTGAATTGGGCTGACAAGTCACTTTGAATTATGTATGTTCACATCCAATTAGGCCGACCTAATTGATGTATGAATATTTAACCATATATATGTATGTGTTGATGTGTGTCTTGGCACAACAACATGCAAACAAAATATTGCTACTCTGTTTCTCCTGAAAGAGAAAGAAAACACATGGATGGCTTAGCTCCCAAGGTCTTGGTAGTTGGGTCTCAACTGTGCTAATGTTACTCAGTGGTCAATGCAACAATAATATTCAAGGGGCATGCTGGTGTTGAGCTTTTGGATTGTTATGGGGGTAAGCATAAATTTAAATATACTCTAACTGGGGTTTTAAAGAAATAGAAAAAAAGATGGATCAGGGCTTTGGAACAAAAAAGAACAATGATTCATCCAAATTAACCAGACCTGTTGCCCTTCAAGGAATTCCTAACTAAAACTGCACAACAAACTTAACTTGTGACTAACACATAGTATCATTCGTTCACAGTGTTGATTTCAATAGTAGATTGCAATTCATATATTTAAACAAAACATAAAATCAAACTTCATTCCCTGAAAGCTTCCCAAATCGGATGATTAACTTAAGAAAAACACCATTCTGGAAAACAACATGAAATAGATTTTAATCTAGTTGCTTCTACTGTCAGTTAAATAGATAAGCAACATTTACAAAGCTGGCACAATCACTAGTGTACAAAAAATCTGTGATCTCGAATTGTTTCCATTTACACTAAGGAAACTGAAAGATACATTAGTCTATTATGAATCTAACTCCTAACTAAGAAGACAAAAGAAGCTCCTATTAGAGAGAATCAGGATCAGCTTCTATCCTCTCTACTTCTACTGATTTCTAACCTAGAAACTGTTCTTAATTCTACCCTCTAAGTTCTACCTTTTTTCTCAAAGAGGCAAGAAAGCCTTATATACAAAATGCAACAAAAAGAATGTGTTGTCCCCCTGTACTAGGGTTTACAAAATATCCTCTTGGTTGCAGGACTGTCGACTCTTAGATATTTTGAAGAAAGTCAATTGTACATTCAATGTGAATCCTCGGTATCCATGTTGATGAAAGATTGTTCTGGAAAAGACCTATAGATCTTTTGTTGTTGCAGCATTAACTCCCCTGTCTGCGTGTCCATACTCAAACTCTGTTGGGATCGGCTTGAATGCTCCAAGATATCTACATTAATATTGATCTACCTCCTACCAGTGGTTGCCATAGCTATCCTTGTGACTCATATTTTGTTCGCCCTTCTTCTGGCCTTCTTCGCATTTTGGATCCCTTCGACATGCTGACCGTTCTCTGGAAGCATCATCCGGCCTGCTTGTAGATCTGGATATTTCACCCGAACAGATTCATCGTCAACTATTCTCAATAGGAATCCATCTAGTCGCCCTCTGTTAGTCTTTCTTTCATAGGAGCAGTCAATTAGTCAAAGAGCCAATGGATTCATTCCTGAGTTCCCTGTGATTGGTGGAATAGAGGCCACACAAGATTTCTGGAAGGTCAAAGGTCATGTGAATGCATCGCATGTCAGTGAGACACCTTTGGTGTCTCCTCGATGTGATGATATCACTTTCGACAACTATTGGCATGACCTAGACCAGTCGAAGAGACAATTCGGCGAGCTTTAGAAGTCACATCGAGCTCATTTAACCTATCAGCAAGACTGCATTCTTTCTCCAAGACCTTCTGCCGATCTCCTCTGTTTTTGCCAAACTCATTCTACACCCTCAGTGGGGTCCCCTAATAGCATTCTCCTATCGCTGATACTTTCTGATTCTATCGCCAAGACATTCCCGGGTCACCGAGACTTCTTAGCGAACTCCAACTGCTACATCGATGCCTTCACTTTTCTTTGAGACCACATCTGATTGGCGAGACTTCTAGTGAACCCCTTTTGATTTGGCAAGCCCATTATGAATCAGCGTGACCCTCATGAGTCAGTGAGAGATTACCCCGAACTCTGGATCCTTCGGTGATTTTATTTCATGTCGGCAAGACTTCTTGGGGTTGGGGAGACCTTTTATCGAACTCCTTTATTCTTTTGGAGTCTCCTCAACCTTTGTTTTCTCCCTACCGAGACCATTATGCTGAAAAGAGTCATGGCGATGCGAGACTCCTTGGGCGAGCTCATCTCTGATGTCGGTGTAACTATGATGTTTTTGAGAGACCCTATGGAAAACTCCCCTCTTTCGCCAAACTTTGTTGTCACCAAGACCTTCTTGAGTCGGCAGGACATCCTACCAAACTCGTTGCGTTCATTCTGAGTCTCCTCGATATCCTCCTTTCGACGTGACTTCTGCTCTTCGTTAAGACATCTTGTTGAGAGTGTTATCTTTTGGCGATCTGATATCATTTCGGGGAGACACTTTGTGGTCGCCGAGACCTCATAGCGAGCCCAAATCACTACGTCAATGCCACCTACATCGATGCCACCCTTGTCGCTGTGACCTAACCTCTTCGGCCAGACATTATGCCGAAGGGATCACCTTTGGCGATCTTTTCATTTCACTAAGACCCTTCTGTAGTCATGCCGACATGGGTTCTTTTGCTTCACATGCATCGCTGTAGCGTTCTCTAGTCAGGGAGATGTCCTGCAGACATCTCATGTCTCGGCGAAAGCTTTACTAGTTCACCCTTTTGTTGTGGTGACATCTATGTTCTCTTGCCGATGAAGCAATGTGTCAATAGGACATCCTATGGTCGGCAAGACTACAAGACCTCCTACTGAAGGACCCCCTCGTGCTTTGTCGATGAGACATTCCTTCTTTGCTGAGACCTCTTGGCGGGGAGATAACCCTATGCCGATATATGAATCCCCTTTGACGGTGGTCGGCGAGACACATAGCACTCGGTGAGACCCTCCATCAAAGATATAACTCTCACCGGAAGGAATCCCGCAGTCGCTAAAATAATGAAAATCCTTTGCCGATAAGAATCCATATGTGACTTCTGATCGTTGTGACCTCTCTGTGGTCTTGCCGATAGGCAACACAGACGCATAGTTAGCAAAATGCATTATAAGTCAAGGATACTTTAATGATCTCATGGCAACAAGACCTATAATGCGGAGCATCCAAACTTGATGGAATCTATAGTGCAACAGGGCCAGATATGGGGAAAATATGCTCATGGTGGGACTTTTCCGGAAACCTTTGCCTTAGCTGATTTTCCATGACCAACTAGATTGAAGAATGCACCGCAACTAAGCTCCCTTGACAAATATCATCCAGTATGTGATTTAATCCTGCATTCAACAAAGAAAATCATAGTAAAGATCATACAAACAGTAGTCAATTAATCAAAATCATCATTGAAATGAATCCTATGTCAACAAGGTGTCGTTAAATCTTCAAATAAAATGATCATACGAGACAGTTCAGGTTTCAGGTCAACCCGCAGAATCCAAGCTAGGGAGGACTTTTGGAGAATTACGAGTCAGGCAGATTCCAACAGAATAAACATGAAAATTCCCACTAGAAGCTTAATCCGATCATTATCAAACCAGGAACAACATGCGAGATCTTCAAAATAGCATAAAGGAAACAAAAAATGCATCATTATTTATTAACTTCCTGTTACTCCATACTTCTTAACATTTCACTAGATTCTAGGGAAATCTGTGCAAGATGGATTTCTACGAAGGAGAAGACATTCCGGAAAATCCGGAACAAACAGGGAACAACGGATTTTTGAAAAATATGGAGGAGACAGAAAACCGCAAAAATCCAGATAGGGAGGAAATCCGCGAAAAACAACACCCAGCCAGAGTTTGAGTGAGATCCGGGAAAATATGGATGGAGTGGAAAACCCTGAACTCAGGAGAAAACCTGAATTCCAACTGAGGCAGAACCAAAATTAGATCAGACAGAACAAAAGATAAAACATGGAGAAATAGAAGAACCCCCAAAAGCAAAGCAAATAACAGAGGCAAAGAAACCAAAAGAGAAGGGGGATCCATTTTGATCCAGATCAAAGTGGGGTGGTTATGCAAGGCATAACAAATGGCAACTCGGCTGGGAAAATGGTTTAAGCATTTTCATGAATTTGAAGGATTCAACTACCTAGAGCTCCTGGTTCATGAACATCACAACTCTAGTTGGGTTAGTTATAACAAACAAGGTAGAGCTAGAATCTCAAATGTAAGTCAATCAATGGCTATCCCTGAACCTATGTGTGTGCTTGATTGTGCATCATTCTCTCATGAAGTTTTCTTCATCTTTTGAACAACATGTAAGATTTGAACTACATGAGTTGATTCCCTTCGTGCAATGATATCCCGAGCATTGCTCCGCTGCCAGTCAGGCATCCATAGCCCTGACGGAGATACCTCTAGTTTTCTCGACATTGCTCTTGCCGATCCCGGAATCCATAGCCGGTAGAATCTTGGAATCACCCATTCATATTGAATCCTCTTTTTATTTTGATAATTCTTTTCTTTCTTTTCTTTTTCTTTTGAAGTTTCAGATATTTCATCTAATTCTCTTTTTCTTTTCAATATGTCAAATGTTTAATATTTGATCTGGGTTGAAAACTACAATGGACCTCAAAACAACACTTGGAAGTTGGATTTTTCACTCAAATCTTACAACATTGCCATCCTAAGACAAATATACTACTAGAAGAGGAGATGATCTTATTGATTTGTGACAGATTCAGGGGAGCTGATGAAGGATTTCTTACTTGGTACCATGTTTTCAAAACTTTCGCAACTTTTATTGACAACAAGCATGAAACAACGAATTGAGGATAAAATCACCCAATCAGAAAACGTGAAAATATCTAAACCACTTCTCTCCTAATGGCTAGAGTATGCTTCGGATAACAACCCATAGTTTCAGGTGGAAAGGACAGATCAACCCCAAAAGAAAAAAAAAAGACAGAAACCAAGAGAACAAAGGAAACGAAAAAGAAAGGAAAGGAAGAACAAGCAAACAACAACAAAGCTACTTATAGACAGAAGCAGAATATTTACAAACAGAAAACAAACTAATGATAATGGTTTCCACAATCATATCCATAAGTCTATATAGCTTACGGATTTGATTGTGATGCAACAATTTTTTAGATGCTAAAAGTGTGCACAATCAATCGAAAGCTATATAGGCCTGAAAAAAACTATTTGGTGAAACAAAACCAAAGGAGCAGGGAAAAGGGAAAAAAGCGAACAAGAATAAAACCTTCAAACTAAAAAAACTAAAACTAACTAATCCTATCCCTAAACTAACTCCAAAGCTGAACTTAGCAAACACAAGACTGTAAAAATTTGTACATTGATTTGACTGATTTTTCATTATGTGCAACAATCTTAGCTTACTAGGCACAGGTCCAAACCTAGCAAATTTATCTTTATACTCAAAAATATGAAATTTGTGTGCAATAAGTTCATTCTGAGGGAATAAAGCTTGAAATATTATCAATTGTGGGTTCTCAGTTTTGTCATGATTTACCCACAAACATGTTTTATTATCCCCAACACCATAATCAAACTGAAAAACATTGAAACACAGAGGATAATGAAAGGACACCACCTGATTTTGAATATTTCTCGTTGCTAATGGAGACTTGTGGTGTATGATCTCCTCTTCACAAGGTATCAACTCATGGATCACAATTGAATCAGGGCTCATCTTGCAGTTAGGATACTCATTCACCAGCATCTCTGTATTCATCTTGGGTACGGAGTCAAAAAATTGTTGGGTTTCTTTAGATGAAGTCTCACTTTGAACATTCTCCTGAAACATGCCAGCCTCAAGGGTTTGAGAATCTGGCTCTAGCTTATCATCATTTATGTCAGGGATACTGTCACATGGTGAACAGGGATTTCCTTTGAACTCATTTGAACTGATGGAGTCAAAGTCAGGAAAGCACTTTCTCAATTCAAATTCCTACACCTTATCAACAAGGACATGCCACTTAGGATCAAATTCATCGGTGTTAAGAACAAATTGATTAGTGGATATTAAGCAAGGACTTTCTCCCAACAACACATTTGAGCAATCAGAACCAAAATCAAGAAAATACTCCCTTGTCTCATTCTCTTCGTTATGTTGAAGAGATTCAACTTCTGAGATAACCTCTTGGTTGCTTTCTTGGCATTCCTCTGCTTTATCCAAATGTACTCCATCATGAACTTCCTCAAGGAACACTTGATTGATCTACATGTCTTCCTGAATTTCTTCCCTTAAGATTTCATTTGGGCATTTGAGTCCTTGTTTCTGACCACCAAATTCATTGGCAATCTCATCTTGAAGTGTGTTATATGCTTCAATCTACCCACTACTTAAATCAGCAGAGTCATCCTCTTGCATTAACCCATCAAGGTGTGTCCCTTCCTCATTCACCATCATGGAAGAATCTATGAATGCATCGGTGAATCCATTCTCCACTTCTATCAAGTGCTCACTAGGTAGAGGAGTTTCATCAGTTGTTGAATTCATCTCAACGCAAGGATCAAGATCACCAAAAGGTGAGGAAGAATTAAGCCTTTCCACATAGTCACTCTCATCATTTTGGATGGACTGATCACCATTTTCATGTATGCTAACTGTTTCATCTTCCATATCGACGAGATACATACTCCAAGGATCTTCCATAAGTATCGCTTCAATAGAGATCAGTTGCTTGGAGTACAATTCCATCCTTCCTAGGAAGACATGGTAATCCATCTGAGAGTGTTGCTTTGTTCGATGTATCCTACATCCACTTGGCCCAACAAGTTCTGACAGTTTCAGACCTCCCAGGTCTTCTAGTTTCTCCCTTATTTGATTTGTGCACGTGAGATATCTAGCCAACATGAGCCACGTTCCTTTGTCGATCCTTCATCACCTTGACTTTCATCTTGATCAGAAGAGTTCTCCCAGTGGTCTTGTGTGCAATTGACCTAATGTGGGGTGTCGGGGAATGTGGTACTTGGAACCTTAGGAAGGTCATAGCTGCTTGGTGAGAATGATTGCATCTGGGCAGGGATGGCATAAGGCTGCAGATGATGGCAATTTGCAAGCACAAGAGGATTATAACCCTGAGTTTGGCTATCTGAATTCCTAGTGTCGCCTCTGAATTGTGCCAATAAAAGAGCTTTTTTCAAAGCATCATGCAAAGATGTAGCCTCACCACAACCCCTGACTTTGGTTGCCAATAAAAAATTTAAACCCCAATAGTAGTGTTCTATCAATATAAGATTATCAACAACCAAATCCAAAGATTGGACCCTCTGATACATGAACAAAAAATATATGATTAAATTGGTGAATGGGTTCTAATGGTATCCTTTTTGTAGCTACAAATTCATGTAATGGGTGTTGAGCATGAGGATCAAACTGATCTAAGAATGAGATTTCTAGTTCCATCCATGAATAAATAGATTCTAGTGGTAGATTATCATACCATTGCCTAGTTGTACCTTGAAGTGTTCTGATGAACAACTGACATACGACATCCTCATGCTAAACCTGGAGAAAATTAAGTATACGCCTGCAAGTTTTGACATATTCAAAAGCATTTTTCCCAATGTGAGGGAAAAATAGAGGAAGCCTATCATACAGATGACCAGGGATTTCATGGACAAATCCTGGTATATACAAAGGGCTACCCATTAGAGCTGGGATTTCCAAGACCTGGCCCACTCCAACTCACAACGATCCACAATTGCTCAAGTCGGCCCTCCTTCTAGCGCCAAATCTATTGACATGTGTCTTGGCACAACAACATGCAAACAAAATATTGTTGCTCTGCTTCTCCTGAAAGAGAAAGACAACACATGGATGTCTTAGCTCCCAAGGTCTTAGTAGTTGGGTCTCAACTATGCTGATGTTACTCAGTGGTCAATGCAACAATAATATTCAAGGGGCCTGCTGTTGTTGAGCTTTTGGGTTGTTATGGGGTTAAGCATAAATTTAAATCTACTCTAACTGGGGTTTTAAAGAAACAGAAAAAAAAATGGATCAGGGCTTTGAAACAGAAAAGAACAACGATTCATCCAAATTAACCAGACCTGTTGCCCTTCAAGGAATTCCTAACTAAAACTGCACAACAAACTTAACTTGTGACTAACACATAGTATCATTCATTCACAGTGCTAATTTCAACAGCAGATTGCAATTCATCTATTTAAAAAAAACATAAAATCAAACTTCATTCCCTGAAAGCTTCCCAAATAGGATGATTAACTTAAGAAAAACACCATTCTGGAAAATAATATGAAATAGATTTTAATCTGGTTGCTTCTACTATTAGTTAAACAGATAAGCAACATTTACAAAGCTGGCACAATCACCAGTGTACAGAAAATCTGTGATCTCAAATTGTTTCCATTTACACTAAGGAAACTGAAAGATACATTAGTCTATTCTAAATCTAACTCCTAACTAAGAAGATAAAAGAAGCTCCTATTATAGAGAATCAGGATCAACTTCTATCCCCTCTACTTCTATTGATTTCTAACCTAGAAACTACTCTTAATTCTACCCTCTAAGTTCTACCTTTTTTCTCAAAGAGGCAAGAAAGCCTTATATACAAAATGCAACAAAAAGAATGTGTTGTCCCCCTGTACTAGGGTTTACAAAATATCCTCTTGGTTACAGGACTGTCGGCTCTTAGATCTTTTGAAGAAAGTCGATTGTACATTCAATGTGAATCCTCGGTATCCATGCTGATGAAAGATTGTTCTAGAAAAGACATGTAGATCTTTTTCTACTGCAACATTAACTCCCCTGTCTGCATGTCCATACTCGAACTCTGTTGGGGCTGGCTTGAATGCTCCAGGATATCTGCATTAATATTGATCTACCTCCTGCCAGTGGTCGCCACAGCTATCCCTATGACTCATAGTTTGTTCGCCCTTCTTCTGGCCTTCTTTGTGTTCTAGATCCCTTCGACATGCTGACCATTCTCTAGAAGCATCATCGGGCCTGCTTGTAGATTTGGATATTTAACCCGAGCAGATTCATTGTCAAGTATTCTCAGTAGGAATCCATCCGATCACCCTCTGTTAGTCTTTCTTTCACAGGAGCGATCAATCGGTCAAAGAGCCAATGGATTCATTCCTGAGTTCCCTATGATTGGTGGAATAAAGGCCATGCAAGATTTCCGGGAGGTCAAAGGTCATGTGAATGCATCGCATGTCGGTGAGACACCTTTGGTGTCTGGAGCAGAAGCACCCAAGCTCTTCAAGGAAATCTTCAGGAGACAGGAGAATGCAGGGGTCTTGAAGACGTTGGTTGGGTTGCTGGTACGGATTTTGTACGGACTGCTATAGGAAAAAGCAAAAAAAACAACAATTTCTTGCATTTTTCTTGTGTTCATTTGATGATTTATTGATTTCTATTGAAGATATATTTAGTAGGTGGTTTAGGGACTTGTATCTACATGTATTTAAGCCCTTTCATGTTCTGATACACATTTATAATCAGTTATTTGTATTATATTGCTGACTGTCCTCAAGAAAGTGCAGATTTTTCACTAATTTTGAGCTTTTTCATGGATGATTGATCCATTTCAAGGTAAAATGCTGTTGTGACCTGTGAAATGGATCATTTGTAACATGTATCATATAGATTTGACAAACTAATGTCCAGGAAAGAGGAATATCAAGGTGTACACCGTGTTGTCAAAGGGAAAAGTGCATGAAAATGGGTGCTAAGGTATAGCAGCAGGAGATTTGCCTTAATGAGGGGTGTTTTTTTGAGTTTTTATTGATTTATGATGTTGATCTAATGGTGAAAAGTCAAAGAGAGGGTTCTGGAAGTGTTTGGAAGGTGAGTAACTAAAAAGCCCTAGTTTTGAGGCAAGTTTTGGAGGGTTTTGTGTTTGATCATGTTAGGGGTGTCATAGAAGACTAAAATCTTGAAAATAATTGGTTTGGGAACATTTTAATGGACTGTTGAAAGTTTCACAGTCAGGGGTTGAGTTTAGAGAGGGTTTGCTTTGAAAAAGAGGGCTAATTAGGGCTAGATTTTGAGGAAACAACAGATTTTGGAGAATCTGATCCAAAACAAGTGCCAACAAGGTTTGGGTATGTTGTGTAGCATCACAAAATACATCTTAATCAGTCATTTATTTTTGGAGTCATTTAGAAAATTTTGAGAGCAAAGTCAAAAATCCTTCCCTAGAGGCCTAGTTGGGCTAAAAGGCCTACTTAAGGTGGAAAAGTGGATTTTGTTCAAGACAGAGGTTTGGGGCTTTGAATTCATTTAAGACAAGTGTAATTGTGTCTATTAAGAGAATTCCTAGGGTTTGGGTCCATAAGGAAGGAAAATAAGTCATTTGGTGCATTATTGAGGCCTTATCTCCATACCGGTGCCTATTTGGAAGGTTGAGAGTGAATCATTATTAGCCTTAAAACTTTGTGTTTCTTTCAAAGTCCCTACCCTCTGCATTAGTGTCTCCTCGATGTGATGATATCACTTTCAACAACTATCGGCATGACCTGGACCAGTCGAAGAGACAATTCGGTGAGATTCAGAAGTCACATCGAGCTCATTTAACCTATCGACAAGACTGTGTTCTTTCGCCAAGACCTTCTGCCAATCTCCTCTATTCTTGAAGAAACTCATTCTGCACCCTCGGTGGGGTCCCCTAATAACATTCTCCTATCACTGATACTTTCTGATTCTATCACCAAGACATTCCCAGGTTGCCGAGACTTCTTAGCGAACTCCAACTGCTACACTGATGCCTTCCCTTTTCTTTGAGACCACATCTGATCGGCGAGACCTCCAACGAACCCCTTTTGATTTGGCGAGCCCATTATGAATCGACGTGACCCTCACGAGTTGGTGAGAGATTACCTTAAACTTTGGATCCTTCAACAATTTTATTTCATGTCGGCAAGACTTCTTGGGGTCAGGGAGACCTTCCATCAAACTCCTTTATTCTTCTGGAGTCTCCCTGACCTTTGTTTTCTCCCTGCCAAGCCCATTATGTTGAAAAGAGTCATGGTGATGCCAGACTCCTTGGGCGAGCTCATCTCTGATGTTGGTGTAACTTTTATGTTTCAGAGAGACCCTATGGCGAACTCCCCTCTTTCGTCGAACTCTACTGTCGCCAAGACCTTCTCGAGTTGGCAGGACATCCTACCAAACTCGTTGCATTCATTTTGAGTCTCCCTAATATCCTCCTTTCGACGTGACTTCTGCTCTTCATTAAGACATCTTTCTGAGAGCGTTATCTTTTGGTGATCTGCTATCATTTCGGGGAGACACTTTCTGGTCACCGAGACCTCATAGTAATCCCAGATCACTACGACGATGCCGCCCTTGTCACTGTGACCTCACCTCTTCGGCCAGGCATTATGCCGAAGGGATCACCTTTGGCGATCTTTTCATTTCACTGAGACCCTTCTGTAATCATGCCGACATGGGTTCTTTTTCTTCACATGTGTCACTGTAGCATTCTCTAGTCGGGGAGATGTCCTATAGACATCTCATGTCTCAAAGAAAGCTTTACTAGTTCACCCTTTTGTCATGGTGACATCTCTGTTCTCTCACCGATGAAGCAATGTGTCGGTAGGACATCCTATGGTTGGCAAGACTACAAGACCTCCTGCTGAAGGACCCCCTCATGCTTTGTTGATGAGACATTCCTTCTTCGTCGAGACCTCTTGGCGGGGAGATAACCCTATGCCAATATATGAATCCCCTTTGATAGTGGTTGGTGAGAAACATAGCACTCGGTGAGACCCTCCACCGAAGATATAACTCTCGCCAAAAGGAATCCCCTAGTCGCTGAAACAATGAAAATCCTTTGCCAATAAGAATCCATATGTGACTTCTGATCACTGTGACCTCTCTGGGGTCTTGCCTATAGGCAACATAGACGCATAGTTAGCAAAATGAATTATAAGTTGGGGAGACTTTGATGATCTCATGGCAACAGGACCTGTAATGCGGAGCATCCAAACTTGATGGAATTTATAGTGCAACAGGGCCACATATGGGGAAAATATGCTCATGGTGGGACTTTTTCGGAAACCTTTTCCTTAGCTGATTTTCTATGACCGACTAGATTGAAGAATGCACCGCAACTGAGCTCCCTTGACAAATATCATCCAGTATGTGATTTAATCTTGCATTCAACAAAGAAAACCATAGTAAAGGTCATACAAATAGTAGTCAATTAATCAAAATCATCATTGAAATGAATCCTATGTCAGCAAGGTGCCATTAAATCTTCAAATAAAATGATCATACGAGATAGTTTAGGTTTCAGGTCGACCCGCGGAATCCAAGCCAGGGAGGACTTTCGAAGAATTGCGAGTCAGGCGGATTCCAGTGGAATAAACATGAAAACTCCCACTAGAAGCTTAATCTGATCATTATCAAACTAGGAACAACATGCGAGATCTTCAAAATAGCATAAAGGAAACACAAAATGCATCATTATTTATTAACTTCCTATTACTCCATACTTCTTAACATTTCACCAGATTCCAGGGAAATCCACGTGGGACGGATTTCCGCAAAGGAGAAGACATTCCAAAAAATCTGGAACAAATAGGGAACAACGAATTTCGGGAAAATATGAAGGAGACAAAAAACCACGAAAATCCAGACGGGGAGGAAATCTGCAAAAAACAATGCCCAGCCAGAGTTCAAGTGAGATCTAGGAAAATCTGGATGGAGTGGAAAACCCCGAACTCAGGAGAAAACCCAAATTCCAACTGAGGCAGAACCAAAATTAGATCAGACAGAACAAAAGATAAAACACGGAGAAACAGAAGAACCCCCAAAAGTGAAGCAAATAATAGAGGCAAAGAAACCAAAAGAGAAAGGGGACCCATTTTGATCCAGATCAAAGTGGGGTGGTTATGCAAGGCATAACAGTATGTAAGAATCAAATAAAAAGGTGTGTGTGTGAATAGATGAAGAAAAATGTTGTGAGCTTTGCGACAAGTGTTATAGTGCAAATTTATTGATAATTGTTGTATACTTGCAATCAGAGCATTATTTTGGTTTCTAGAGCTTAACTAAAACTTATTTCAATACTTTAAAGGTGTACTTGTTCAGTTCATCTTTTGGCAGTGAGACATACTCTTTGTATCTTGGCAATAATCCATTTTGTATTCACTTTAGGTTGTGGGAATCTCAAGGAAAATGTGTCCTGGTAGTGAGCCATGTAATATCTTGTAACTGGTTATAGTATATTGTGTGTTAATCCTCACCTAGTTAGATATGTGTTCATAATTGGACATATAGCAATTAATTATGTTAGTAGAATACTAATTCACACCCCCTCTTAGTATTTAATGTATTCAATAATTGGTATCAAAGCTTGGTTCCTCTGAAGAAGTCTTACAACTTGAGGAAGATCTCAGAATTTGAATACATGGATAACAAAAGTTATCCTATTCCTCTGGAAGAAATATCTGCATCTGAAGAACTCAATGTTTCCCTTGAAGAATTGGACAAAAGTGAAGATGAGAAAGAAACTCTAAAAGGAAACTTGAAAGAAGCAAATGAATAAATAAAAAAATTAAGAGAACATATCAAAAAGTTCAAAGAAAGGCATAAAGAAGTCAGTGATCAATTGAAAAAGGCTAATGAAGATATTACCAATCAAAAGGTGCAAGTGGAAGAAAATAAAAGAGTCGAAGAATGTCCGAAAGCTAAAATTTAGAATAAAATTGATGAATGCACAAAGCTTGAACAAGAAGTGGTAACCCTAAGATCTGATCTAGAAAAAACAAAATCCCATGAAGAAAAATTCAAAACAAGTTCTACAAGGCTTGATGAGTTGATTGCATTTCAGAAACCTTCGAAGGACAAAGGTGGTCTAGGACTTGATGAAGGACAAAGTTCAAAGACAAATCAGATTCCCAACAAAATGGACAATCAAAGAAAGACTAAAGGAAATAATAAACATATCAAGAAACAAAGGAACAATACTAGAAGGATTCCTATTCGACAACCTAATGCTTAAAGGTACCCATTTTTTAATGGTTTTTGTTTCTCATGCAATAAATTCAGTCATAGGGCAACAAAATGTAGAAGTAGAATGAACCAAAATAGAATGAATCAAAATGTTGGACAATTCTTTGCTTGCAATAATTTTGTACATAGAGCTACCGAGTGTAGAAGCTAGATAATGTTGAACAGATTCAATGCTAGTAGAAGGATTCAATATTTTCAAGGCTACTGCTATACATGCAATGTCTTCAGACATAAGGCTAATCAGCGCAGACCAAGGATAAATACAAATTAGTTTGATCAAATATATGTTGTGTGCTACATTTGCAACAAACCAAGACATATTTCAAAATTATATAGAAGCAAAATTGGGAAGAAATCTAGTCCGGAACAAAAGAACAAACCTGTGAACAAAGTGGATCCTACCGAGGTGAGAAAAGAAATGGAAAGGTTTTGGAGGAAAAGGAAGAACTTGAGAAAAAGAATGAGTCAAATACATTTGTACCTAGATCTGGTGGAGATACCTCTTCTAAAAATTGAACCCAGTAGTGGCTTCAAGGGGAGCAGTTATTGATAAATCTAAAAACCCCCCGATATATGAGGTGTCAAGCAGTGACACGAGGATATATGATGTATGATGTCATTTTGAAGATGTTGAAGAAGTCTCTAGTAGAAAATATTCAGATCTAGAGAATTATGGAACCTTTTGGGGTTTACAGTATACTTTATAAAGTGTTTATGAACTTTTAAGGTTGGAATGCATTAAATGAAAATTAGAGAAAAAATCATAAGTCATAAAGCAAGAAACTAAGATGAGCTAAAGCACATTTGCACATTTAGGAAGAAGTAGAGTGAGTTGAAGAGAGTTGAAGGTGATTCAAAGTATTTTGCATCAAAACCATAGTTCTCGACAAAGCTTGAAAAGGTATTTTTTGTTATCCGAATCTTGTGGATTCTAAGTTGAAGCAACTTTTTCTTAAGCATATTCAAGTTGTTTGAGGAGAAATGGCCACTCCTACCATTGTGGAAGTCTCTAAGAGACCCAAACCAAATTTAGAATATATTCTTGGAAAGCTTTTGAAGTGGATCTCGTGGGTGCATTCTCACACATTTCGAGCAATGTGTTACCCACTGAAGACACTAGGAAATATACTCATGGGAAGCTAGAGGAATTTAATCACCAAGAGATTAAGGATCTGTGGGATAGTGAATTGGTAGGAGATGATCTATTGCTAAAGCCAAAATATGAAAAACCTAGTTCAGAAGAAGTTGAACATTTAGAATTGGTTTCCAAAAAAATTTAGTGAGATGGAGGAAAAACTTGTTAGGATGGCTCTCAGTAGGGCACATAGTAAATTTTTGTGGACAAGTGTACCAGTGGAATCAACAAGTAAGTGATTCAAGCTGTAACTAGTCTTTGTGATATTGGATACATTCTAGTTCTAAAGTTTGTAAAGAATGATGTAGTTATGAAGCTGATTGGTGCTACATTTGATAGAAGAGCTATAACTACTAATCCTATCTCAAACCCTGTCGTCAAGTATGTTACTATCATGATTGGATAGAAAATTTACTTCACCAATTGAGGGAATTCTATATCTGCTACAACAATTCACATTGCATTTGAAATGGTAGTAAATGGGAAGTATTTTGATCTATGTGAGTTGCTTAGGCTAAAAATTATGGAGAACTTGAGCACGACTAAGGCAAAGAAACACTCTTTCAAATTTGGCACTTTAGCAGTTTGTCTACTATTATATTTACTGAGGGATTTACCAAGAAGGAAAGACATAATATGGGAGCACAACAGGCTAGTTGCACATCAAATTTTTGATCATTTTTGTAGTCTTGGATATTTTAGGGCACAAAATAATGCTCTCACTACTTTCTTTGTAGTGTTCCAAAATAAGATGCATGAAAGGGATCAGACTCCCACGAGCCTAGAAAAGAAATATGAAAAGGAAATAACCTTTCTTGTAACTATAGATGAATGTATCATAGAGACAATTGAACCCAACTCTATGGATTGATCCAATGGGATATGAACTTGATGAAAAATTGGCTAAGAGGTATGTTGAAATTATGTTGAGCATTCCTAGGGATCCCACTCTACCTAGACATGGAACAAATGAGGAAAAATCCACCGAGGTGTGCCTAGAATCTACACCATCCAAAAGAATAAATAAGGTTGAAGGATTCTTCCAAGGACAAGATTTCACTAAGGATGATTTAGATCAGTTAAAGGAGGCTCTTGATGAGAGAAAGGCTAAATCAACTTAACAAACCTTTGGACCTAGGAAATCAGGAAGATTATTTTCTAGTGTTGCACCTACCTCCAATGTTGCTACTTCCATTACTACTAATGTCGAAAAGGGAAAGAATAAAGAACAAAGTTCCTTTGCATCAGTTGATTTTTCTGCCCCTACTAGTCCCAGTGCTTGGGCATCTAAAAGAAAAGAAATACCTCATGCTACACCATTTGTTGCTTCAGGAAGAAGAGTGAAACAAAAGGATAATAGGGAAATAAATCTAAGTGATGTTGTTCAGGAAGAAATAGATCTTGGCATGAAAGAAGAGCATCAACTGAAAAGAAATAAAAGGAGTAGTACCTCAAATGAAGAAGCTCAAACCAGAGTTGATATCTCCACAGATGAAGAGATAGAGGAAGAAGAGGATACCTACAAAATTCATGTACATAAGAAGAAGAATGAAGAAGGCTCATCTGATCCTATCGAGCACATGTCTGACTCCTCTGATAAGTGATCAACCATCTTTAAATCTAGGAGCCTTAGTAAATAATATGACTGACAATGATCTCATGCCAACTGTTGAGTTGTTTGATAAAGTTAATAATGAAGGAAAGCAAACCATTAAAATTGTATTTATTTAGTATATATTCATTTGCAATGTAAGTATGGAGACTATACAAAATAAAGTAACTAAAAATGTCTGGAAAGAATTAGTACACAGAAGGCAAGAGGCTATAAATGTTGAAGATAAGATGAGAAATGATGCCTTAAAGAGGTTGTAAAGAGGCTATAAACAATAGAATGAAAAGGGAAGAAAACAACACTTCAACACCTCAATGATTAGCCTAAGTTGAACTCAAACAAAGAAAGATGAAAAACCAGATTTATACCTTGTATGAGTTGATCTCCTTGGTTGGCTCTTTAATTTTTGATGAATGTGTGCTCCTTGATGGAAAATTTATTAAAATTCTATGCAAAATGGTGAGAATGCAATGGAGATTCCAATGATGAAGTTGGGTGGTTTTCTAAGTGAGTAAAATGCATGAAAATGGAAGCTTGGAGATTCAACAATGGAGGTTGTGAGTGCAAAATGCAAGTGCTTGAGTTCTAGAGCTTGAATGCAAATTGTGAATGTGATGAATGAATGAATTGAGAGAAAATCTTCCATTTTAAGGGAAGAATCTCTAGAGAAATGGACGGTCAAGATTTTTCCAACATGGGCAAGATGAACGGTTGTGGTGAGTTGAGGACTCACAAGCCCTCACATCTTGTCATGTGGAGGATGAGGTGTTACAAGGACAAATGAGTTGGAAAGAGGACATGTGAGGTGGAGGTACTTGCAAGTACCTTGCGATTGGGAGGAGATTTCCTTAAAAAAGAATTTCTTGTTCCCATATTGGAGGAAAGTGACAGGTGAGGAATTTTAGTATTCCTCAAAAATTTCTATGGGGAAGAGAAAAGTGGTTGGGGAAATAAATGTGAATTTTATGTTCATATGATTGGGAGTACCTTGGGGATAAAACAAGGTTCTCAAAAAGGTAAGTAAATGTCTTCATGTGAGTGATGTGACGAGTGAGGAGTTCTAGAACTCCTAACAACATGCATGGGGAAGAGGAGAGTCTTGGAGGGATAAATGCGAATTTTTAATTCACATGGGGAAGAGGGTTTAGGCTAAATATGAAAATTGTGAAGGTTGACCAAAAATGTATGCTAAATGTAGCAAGGGGATTAGATTAAGGTTGTGCAAACATGTGATTAAGAAGATTAATGGAAGATTAGAAGTAAGTTGGAAGATGTGGATGATGTGACATTAATTCTGATGAAAGGTGTGCACATCCTAATCATGGATTAATTAAACTAATCCACATTAGAAGAAGGTTATGGAGGATGAGACAAGGAGAGAGAAAAAGAGGAATTTAAAATTGATTTAAATTCAAAAGGGATAAATGACTAAATTAAATAAATTGATATATTTATTTAATTTAGAGAGAAAGGGATGAAAGATAAAGCATTTAATTATTAAATTAAATACTTTAGGAACCTTAAGAAAAGGGGGAATATTAATTAAATAAATCATTTAATTAATATCAATGGGGAATATAAGATAGATGAATAAAGGGGATGAATTTGATCATATGGGAGTGGTGAAATTTGGATGTCTACATTTTTCCCCTCTTCGAAATATTGTTAGAATAACAGTGTTTCAAAGAAAAATAAAATGAAAATGACTCTATAAAGGAAGTGACTAGAAAATGATGCCCCAGCATGGGAGAAGCTACGTGAGCTTCCCAAATGGAGAGAAATGAAAGGAGATGCCCCGGTATCACAAAAGAATGACCATGACGGAGGAATGGAGGAAAATGCTAGGGTATGCCCCCTCAAGAGGGCAATTGGGGAAGAAAAAGGGGCCCCAGGTGACTTCTTGATATGAAGAAATGGAGGGTATTGTTGGATAGAACTCAAAAAACTATGAAGATTGGCTTTCAAATGGAGTCAAACAGACACACGGTTTCCAAATGGCTGCCCCGGGAAGTTATAGGATTAGTTGAATGAAAAGAAATTTAAATAAAGGGTATAAATACCCTTAACTTAAAAAAGTTAAAAAAGGAGGGAAGGATTATATATAGTAATTTTAGAAATTACTATTCCTCATTTGCACACCTGATAGTTGAGTGAGAGAGAGAGAAGAGGAGAAGAAGGAGATGGGGAGATGAGGATGTCGGACGATTATGATGATGACATCATCCACTGAGGGGATGAAGTGCGACAGTTTTTCCATGAGCCCATGGTTCCATGCCAGGTTAGTTCCAAAACCACCTTTGTGATTTAAGCATTTTGTGTTATATTTTGGAATTTTAATGCATTTTTAAATCATGGGTTTTGGGATTGGGGTAGTTTAGAAAAATGGGTCAGGGGAAAAATTTAGATTTTGCTTGTCAATTAGGCATAATCGCATGTGATAGGTGGGGGAAAGGGGGGTGAATTTGCCCCATTATAGGGTAAATGAACCTAGAAAACCAAAAAAGAAATGCCCGAAAAGGGAAAAGGGAAACCAAGGGAGGGCGGATTTTGCACTAGGGTCAGACAAAGTTGCTCGAAAATGGGCACAGTGGATGAAGGGCGACCCTGCCCTATAAAGGGGCGACTGCGCCCCAAGAGGGGTGACTCGACCCCTCACAGGGGTGGACCTGCCCCAAGAGGGGCGACTCTACCCCTGACAGGGGTGATGCCGCCCCTGACAAGGGCAGACCTTCCCACAACGGCAGGCTGTCTTAGCCTCTCGTTCATGAGAAGGTGGGTGGATCCACCCGCCGGAAGGGTGGGTTCACCTGCCTGGAGTGGGTGAGAGCCACCACCACATGGGTGGCGCTTGTTCTGGTAGACCCACCCACACCCAGGCAGGCTCACCCTTGTAGAGGGCGAGTTCGCCCATCCGAAGGGCGGGCTTGCCCAAGGGATAGACAGAAAAGGGGGTGGGGGCATGACAAGAAAAGAGAAGGGACTGAGATAAAGAAAAGAAAGTGATATTGGGAAAATTGGGTAAATTTTTTTGAGGGGGGAAAAATTAGTGAAAAGACAACCCGAGTCTGAGAAATGGAAAAGAGGGGGAGATGAGGGAAAGGATGAGATGATTGACATAGTATGTGATATGGCTACAATGGTTCGATAGCTTACAGATGAGTGAGAGGCGATCAGAGGTATTGGAGGTGATGATAGCAGTCATGAACGGAGCAGACCATGAGGCTCTATCATGGGCAGGGTTACTACATTTGATGGGATACCCTACGATTAGAGTGCATCGGGTGATGTTGACAACCCTTATAAAGTGTTGGATTTCTTCAACTCAACATTCCATCTCCCAAAAAGGGAGATGACGGTGACCTTGGAGGACATATGGTAGATATTGAGGTTGTCTATAGCAGGCCACCCGGTGAGTGTGATGACATTAGAGGGAGCAAAGCTGGATCATACCCTGTGGGTGTTGTTTGGACAAGATGACCTTCTTGTGCAGAGGTAGAGGTTGGATGTAGACAGATGTATGGCGTTAGAGGTGCCACCGCTACCACTATACTTGTGCAAGCTGATTAGTGGATTGTTGATACTAGACCGGAGTGGGTGCTTCTATAGCCTAAGCTACATGGAGGTGATATGGCATATCATGGAGGGGAGAGAGGGTTATTTTGCATGGGGTACATGCATCTTGGCATAGTTGTATAGAGACATGCACATGGTGTGCTACCGAGAGATGCTCAACTTGACACAGGTGATACTATTACAGGTATGGGCCTGGGAGCACATTACTGTGGCCAGGCCAAGAGTGGTGAGAGTAGGATTGGAGGATGTGACAACACTAGTAGCATGGTGGTATGGGGTAGAGTATGGCTAGGTGTGGCATTATGAGGGCTTCGAGGACCTGGACAGATGGAGGAGGATACTACATGATCTTTAGGAGGAGCATATAGTGTGGAGGCCATACACGACACAATGGTTTTCTGGATGTTGAGATGAGGAGAGGCACAAAGGATATTTTTGTACTAGATGCTACATAGTCAGGAGGGAACCTCGTATAGTGGAGGCACATAGGCTGGACAGGGTGACCAGACAGTTTGGGCTTTCACATGGAATTCTACGTAGACTAGAGAGATTTCGATGGATCTTGCGAGAGTGACCATGGGGGGATATGATTGTGCCTGAGTTTGCAAGAGAGAACTGGGAGACATTGCAATTGGTACCCTACTCGAATAGGAGCATTGAGAGTGACAGTTTGATTTGTTGTGTGGCATGTACGTCACTGACCCCTATGGATTACTCCAGAGGAGCCGATTGTGGAGACACTGGGTTTTGGGCCATAGGATGAGTTGCAACTGGTAGGCCAGAGAAGAGGGATGGAATAGTAGAGGAGAGGGCAAGAGGAAGTTACAGCAGCAAGGCAACATGAGAGAGGACAAGGGTTATTAGAGGAGGGTGAGGAGGAGGAGGAGACAGTGGAGGAGAGCCTAGGTGGAGGTTGAGGCAAAGGAGTAGAGAGATGAGGCAGAGGTGGAGATGATGGATGAGAGAGATTTGGTAGAGGTAGATGCAATGGATGAGAGAGATGAGGAAGTGGTGGAGGTGATGGATATGGATGTTCATGATATTCCCCCATTGGCCATGGTACCCCCTATAGCAGAGGATCCAGATGTGTTTTTGAGAGGAGTCATGGCGAGATTACAGATCACCAAGCAGAGATTGAGAGATACAGAGGCTACAAGGTGCCTACTGGATGCCAAGGTGAGCATGATGTGAGTAGAGGTGGCTAGAGGACAAGAGAGAGTTCAGGGACCTAGTCGATGCAGTGTCACGAGATGAGGAGGTATGGGCAGAGAGGGATAGTCTGCAAGCTGAGGTGAGTCATCTATGAGCAGAGGTGACTCAATTAGAGGATGAGGTATCTAGAGAGCATGAGGAGGGGGTGGCGGTGAGATGGGAACGAGACAAGCTAGAGGTAGTGGTGACTATACTACAAGCGAGAGGACAATGAGAGCCTAGAGGAGTGACAGAGCAGGGATCGACAAAGACCATGGCATAGGCAGAGAGAGACTTGGATAATTTGAGGATATAGGTGGAAGGGCTATTGAGAGAGAGGACCGATCTGAGACGGGAGTGAGATGAGCTCTGTGACAAAGTCAAGGTAGCAAATCAGATAGTGGGGGACATGGGGATGATGCAGGAGAGAGGAGGTTATGAGGGTCCAGGTACAAACCTTGCAGACAGAGAGGGACGCTAGACAAACATAGGTGAAAACCCTACATAGTAAGAGGTATGTAACATAGATACATGTGCAGACCCTGTAGAGTGAGAGGGATGCAACACGGATACAGGTGCAGACCCTGTAGAGTGAGGGATGTGGCAGTGGCACAGGCATAGGTTGCAAAGAGAGAGATACAATACAAACTCAAGCACAGGCAGTGTAGGGCAAGGGTGGTGAGAAATGGGTAGAGGTACATAGATTGCAAGAAGAGGTATAGGCTATGCAGGATGAGAGGGATAGGGCTATAGATTAGGTGTCTCAGATGGGAGTAGAGATTGACCAACTGCGGTTAGCACAAAACACATGGGCACAGGAGAGTAGATCCATATGTGGATTCTAGGACAGGTATAGGGTTGGGTGGGATTCAGCCAGATATTAGGCATCATAGCGAGATGAGTACATGTGAGAGGCCAACTACATGGTGACCTACTTCATGGTAATTCCATATTAGATGCGGTGGGTTCCTTCCTACGTCAGAGCGACACCATAGATTCCCACCTCATCCTAGTCAGTAGGGACACATACCTGTGGAAATAGTAGCTATAAAGGGACCCCTCCACATAGAGGGGGAGTACTAGACTCACCTCAGAGGTCAGATGTGGGTAGCTCACAGTAGAGAGGATAGAGGACAAGTGACAAGATACTAGTTTTTTATAGGTGCATGATGGGTGTACAGTACAGAGTAGCAGAGATCAAAGTTGATTTAGAGTCTTGTACTTTATTTGATCATTTACAGATGTTGATGATGACATGTATTTTGATTATATGATGGACATTATTATGGACTATGAGATGGACATTGTATTTTGATTTTTATATGATATGCGATAGCCCTTATTGAAACTATATTATGTATATGTGATGGATGATTTTATTTATGCATGTGTATGTTTATAGTTTTATTATGGATGATCAACATAATGTGATGTATGTATATAATTGTGATGATGTATGTTTATGCTTATATGGATGATATGGATGGTATGTATGATGACTAATGTTGATGATGTAGAATGTGATGGATGATTTATGACATTACAATTCTATGGATATGGTTCTAACGATTTGTGATGTAGGTGGTGATGTATGTAATTTGCTAATGATATGGATTAATATGGAAATGAATGGATAATAAAATGAATATAAGATGTTTAAAATAACAACTTAAAATAAATATGAGATGACAATGCACATGGGATGAAATGCAATGAACCAAGAATGCGAGATGGGATGCAATTAAATTACTTACAAACACTAATAGCTAAATGAAATGTAACATAGACATGAGTGTAAATAAGGGCCTGCATAATGATGTAAGCTATCGATAGGGTGACGTTATTTGTAGATCATGCTTGCTTTAGCTTATACAAGAGATGATGGGTGTGAAACTGCACCTGTCAAGAACCATAGGTATCCTAAGAAGAAAGGGGTATGGAAGGTGAATGTTTGCACAACCAAAATCATAGTTCATAGGTTGGGGATAAATGTAATGCAACGTAATGAAAAATGAAATGTGATCCTAATGCGATTTTCCATTTTTGGAGCACTGATTTTTGCTATAGCATAAGACACCAAGCGCCAGGGTATGTGTAACTAAGGCGGGCTAGAGTCTAATGCATAAAAAAAACACAACAAACAAGGAGGATATCCCAACACCCCAAATTCATGAAGACCTTGGTCAGGCTGGGCATTGAGATAACCACAAGCACAAAGGGATGTCCCAATGTAACATAAGACCTCAAGGATCTTGGTGGGTACTATGTGGGACAACCCATAAGATAGCAACAAAGAAAAATGATCAAGATATGCTCCTATGTTTACTAGTCAAAACACACCATAATATGATAAATCATGGCGACTTTGAAAAGTTGTGATAGGGAGCTCAAATGATAAATAAAAGCCAAAAGTATCAAAGATCGCAACCAATTTCAAAATGTTCTTTGCCATAGGATCAAGAGGATGGATGGGGTTGAGGAGGTTTGTTAGGAAGGATGCATCCTGTTGAGACCAAAGATGGATACTAAACTAAAAGATCGATTATGACGCAAGAGATTCCAAAACCGATTGAATCTCATTATACAAGTGGATCTCATTTGTGAAGAACCAGCTAGATAAGGACATACTTGATGACACAACACAAGACGTGAAACATAAGACACAAGACCAACACACCCTAACTACCTAGTGGATCGGGGGCTTATCTGAGATTAGCCTTGCCTATGTGAAAGCACAGAGCCCTCGTAGTTCAAGAAAAGACCATGGATATAAGCAGAAAATGACTAATGGAGACGAGCGATGGAAAACGGTGAAAAAGAAAGACAAGAGAAAGCAAAGCAAAACCCCGGGGGTGGATCAAATGATCAACCTTGCATACGTGAAAGCACAGGGGCAACACAATTCAGAAAGGACTAACCAAGGATAAGAGCGTAAAGGAGACAATGGAGACCACGATGGATGGAAAAAATGCCCCAGGGGCGGATCAAATGATCAGCCTTGCCTACGTGACAGCATAGGGGAAATGTAGTTTGACAAAGACCAAAAGGACCGACATGATAGGATGGGATCAAAATGGAGAGCGACACAATGAAGGGATCAATGATAAGACAAAAAGACTGACCACACAAGCTTAGATTAGGATAAAAGCTCAAGGTGATGGATAACAAATGAAGCTCATCCAATTTTCTATTTTTTGATTTTTTTATATTTTTTTTGATAATTTTACTTTTTTTGTATTTTTTAGATTTTGTAGGATAGGATACCCTAGCTGACTTAAGTGTAGAACCTTTTCAAGTGCATGATATTAATGGGATCCTCTAGGGGATCTCCTTTAGGTGTAGCAATTTTGTATGCCCATGATCCATATTTTTCTGTGATGAAATAGGGACCAAGCCATTTTGCTTCAAATTTTCCCTTTTTATCTCGATCTTGCTGAGTGCGTTGATTTTCCTTGAGGACTAGATCACCAATGTTGAATTGGTGAGGATGGACCTTCTTGTTGTAGCTTATCTTCAGATGATTCTTATAGACTTGAAGGTGGTCATACGTTTTGATCCATATTTCATCGAGGAGTTCTAAATAGATGAGTCTTGCGACCCGAGCATCTTCATCACTGATAAGATTCTTTAGGGAGATTCTCAATGATCGATTTCTACCTCAATCAGTAAGATGGACTCAACACCATAAACAAGGGAATATGGAGTGGCCTAGGTAGGAGTGCAGATGGAGGTGCAGTAGGCCCAAAGGGCAGGATGGATGTGAAGGTGCCAATCTTGACTAGTATTATTGACCACCTTTTTAAGGATCCTGATAAGAGTTCGGTTGATGGCTATTGCCTGACCATTACCCTAGGGGTAATAATGCATAGACCAACAATGTTGGATATGGAAGGTGTTGCAAATGTGTTTCATGGCTTGGTTCTTGAATGGATTTCCATTATCGGAAATGATGGTGGATGGTATTCCATATCTATAAAGAATATGGAAAAGGATAAATTTGGAAATCTGAGTAACTGTGATTTGTGAGAGTGGTATTGCTTCCACCCACTTGGTGAATTACTCAGTTGCAATGATGATAAAGGTATGGCCATCAGAGGATGGGGGATATATCTTTCCAATTAGGTTGAAACCCCACTGAGAGAAGGGCCATGGTGCTATAAGAGGCTACAAATCCTATGCAGGAGCATGTATGAAATCCGCATGTTGTTGACAAGGAGGCACTTTTTGACAAACTCACAAGAATCATGTTCTAATGTAGGAAAATAATATCCTGCTCTAACAATTCTCTTAGCCAAGGCCATGCCATTTGAGTGGGCCCCACACACACCACTATGTACTTTTGTTAATGCAGTATGGGCTTCAGTATCGTTCAGACACCAGAGGAGGGTTCCATCATACCCACATCGATAAAGTGTATCACCTACGATTATGTAATGGGATGTTCATTGGATGAGATATTTTCTTTGATTGCATGTGAGATCGGGAGGTAGGATATTATCGTGAAGGTAGGTGTAGATATCATGGTACCATGGTGATGTGGGACCTACAATGTTGCACACCATCTCACTTTCAGGGATGTCATAGGATGGGATTAAGAGTTGTTCAACGAGGAACTCACACTCTGTTTGATCTTTAGGCTTGTTGATTAAGGAACCAATAGTAGCCATTGCATCCATTACTTTGTTCTGGACTCTTGGAATCTGATCAAACTAGATGGAAGTGAAATGCTTTTTGAAGTCGTCTACCATGTGTTTGTAAGGCAGTAGTTTATCATCCTTTGTGAGAAACTTATTATTGACCTGTTTGATGATTAATTGAGAATCACCAAAGACTCTTAGGTGAGTGATATGCCATTGGATTACAATTCTGAGGCTAGTAAGAAGAGATTCATATTTAGCTATGTTGTTTGTGCATGCAAAGGCCAACCTAAATGACTTCGGTATATAATCACCGTGGGGGTGATGAGCAAGATTCTTGCCCCTGATCCATTGTGTGTGTACGACCCATCAAAGTATAGTGTCCATGTGGCCACTTCTATTACTATGAAGACCCCTCATCAAGAAATTATATTGTTAGAGGATAGACATCTACTAGCGGAGCATCTACCAGTTGATCCGCTATCACCTTTCCTTTAATAGCTTTTTGATCCACATATTCTATATCAAATTCACTTAATAGCATGACCCACTTAGCCATGCAACCAATCAGAGTTGTTCTTGATAACAGGTATTTGAGTGGATCAACCTTGGAGATAAGCTTCACTGGGTGACTAAGCATGTAATGTCGAAGCTTTTGCGAACTAAAAACCATGGCTAGGAAAGCTTTTTCCATTAGGGAATAATTAAGCTCATAACCCACGAGGGTCCGGCTAATGTAGTAGATTGCTCTTTCCTTTGATGATTCATCTTGTTGTGCCAACAATGCCCCCAATTCCACTGAAGTAGCAAAAATATACAGCAGGAGGGGTTTACCCAGAATTGGTGGCATAAGGATCGATGGGTGAGCCAAGTATTCTTTTATCTTGTCAAAATCGAGTTGACATTGTTGTGTCCACTTAAAGGTGTTATCCTTCTTTAGGAGATGATTGAATGACTAACACTTGTTAGCTAGTTGAAAAATGAACCACTGAATAGATTGTAACTTACCCTGAAGGCTCCTTAACTATTTGAGATTACGTGGTGGAAGCATATCCATAATTTCTTTGACTTTCACTAGATCAACTTCTATACCTCTAGGGGGACCATGAAACCCAGTATTTTTCCTCTTGTGACTCCAAAGACACATTTATTAGGATTTAGCCTTAGCTTATACTACTCTAAACATTCAAATATCTTCTTGAGGACCACATGATGTTCTTCCCTTGTTCTTGATTTCCCTAATAGATCATCAACATAATCTTCCATTGTGATATGAATGAGGTCATGGAAGATAATGGTCATAGCTCGCTGATAGGTTGCTCGTGCATTTTTAAGGACGAAGGAAATAACATTATAATAGAAGGCGCCCCATGGTGTGGTGAAAGTTTTTTTATGTTGGTCTTTCTGGAGAACTCATCCATGGGGGAAAGCATCTCATGTCCCGCAATGAGGTCAACAAACATGTCGATGTTTTGGCAAAGGAAAATCATCTTTGGGACAAGCCTTGTTGAGATAATGAAAGTCTGTACATACTCTAATAGCATCATTTGGATTGGCTACATGCACTATGTTTGAGATCCAATTCAAGTAGTCAGTGGGCCTTATGAATCCAACTTCTAAATATAGCTTCTCCAACTCTTTCTTAACTAGTAGAGCTACTTTGGGATGCATTTTCTGAAGCTTTTGCTTGATAGGTTTGGCATCAAGACGTACATCTAGGTGATGTACTAATAAAGCATGATCAAGGCCTAGAATATCTGAATATGTCCATGCAAAATTGATGATGCCTTCTTTGAGAAGCTTGGCGATGGTAGAATATTCTTCTTCTAATAGTGTTTTAGTTATGCATGTAATTTTAAGATCCTCTTCAATTCCCAAATTTATTTCTTGTGTTTCCTCTATCAAGATGGATGATCGTTCAGATAATTGAGTCCCTACAAGGGGAAGATGAAGATCCCCATCTTCTAGTGCCTGATCGAGGTTTTCGCTATTAGATACACCTTTTTTTTAACTTTTTCTAGGTCAAGAAGTGCCTCAGGGAGGTTTTCACTAGGTGACCCTTTTTTATTTTTCTTCTTTTTACTTTTGCGGTTAGGGTGCTCATCTTCCCCCAATCCCATAAGATGTACATACTAATCCATAGAAGGAAAGGTATTGATAGGTACGCTACCATGTAGGTCCCAATCTATGAGTTCAAGATGTTGAAGGGATAGGCTAATGGTGTTGATGTACAAGTAGTCGAACATGGAAGAGAGGTCGGTGTGATCTACATCATCGTATGTGTGTATGATGGATTCCTCCTCTGGTATGTCTTCAATGGGACCATTGCTCTCACTAACATTTTTAGAGGCACTACATGATGCTATAGGTCCCTTTTGTTTTGTGTCATGACCCAAGCCTGAGTATCTTGGTCTCATTGTAGCCTCAATATGGTGTTTCCTTCCTTGCTCTTCAACGCCAAGGCCTCCCCCTGATAATTGTACTTCTTTGCAAACTTAGAGGGCCATGGATAGTTCTCCTAGAAATATTCTTTCAAAGGAGGAGAGGGATCAGGTTCCTCATGGCAGACCCATTTGCTTATGTCATCTCCTGGTGCATCTTGTCCTAACCCAGGAGAGTGGTAAGTACTGGCTCCCACATTCTTGGAGCTCAAAGTGATAGTCTTGTCTTTTGGCTTCGGTGTAGATTGAGAAGGTTGGACATATGTGTGTGGTGAGGGTGGAATAGTTTCCACGTTCAAAGTTGTGCACATTTCATATTCGCCACATCCTTTGTCAATGATCTGAACTTTGGTAATGATAGAATCAGGTGCAGAAGATGTAGTGGATGATGGAGTGGATGAGGTGGTAGCTAGTGCATTGGTAGATGTGTGGGACGATGATGTTTGCGGTGGTCCCATTTCCACTCCAGGGCAATAGTGGGAATGAGGAAAAGAAGCTTCTAATGCATGACAATAGTCAAATGGTTGGGGATCCGCGTGTATGGTAACTTCTACCCCATTGAATGGGAATTTCATACATTGATGATATGTGGATGGAATGGCTTGCATGGCATGAATCCATGGATAGCCAAGGAGGAGGTTATAGGGTAGTTCCATATCAAGGACATGACAAGTAGTGTATTGCACAACTGGACCACCCTGGATTGGAAGACATATCGTTCCTTCAAACTCACATTCTACATTATCATATGCCTTAATAGTGATGAATTGATTATTTAAATCAGCATGGGTGTATCCCAACTATTTTACGAATTTTAATGTACAAAGATTCAAGATAGAACCATTATCTACCAAGACCCTCTTTACTTTATGACGATTTACCAGGACCTCTAGATGGAGGGAACGGTTATGATTAGATTCAATGTAGGGCATGCCATTTTAGCTAAAACCTAATTGATAGGTGGCGGAGAGGTGCCCTACCAATGCTTGAAATTGCATAGGGTCTATGTCATTAGGAACTTGGGTGTCCCACAAGGCCTTATTTAGGATTTCTTGGTGTGCGGGAGAAGACTTAAGAAAATCCAGAATGGGTATCTGTGCCGAAATCTTTCCCAATGGTCAAGAATGTTGTATTGAGAACTCACAAGCTGCAACTGGGTGGATGCAAAGGTTCTAAGGACTGTGATGCAGTTTCGATGGGTGGTAACATCACATTGTGGATCCTTACCTTTCACGTGTATCATAGACACGCGTGGTTCTACTTGCTCAATGTACATGATGAGGCCTTCATAATTGAGCGACACATTCTTGTAACTAATGTTGTTGGTGTTGTTATTTTGATTATTATTGTTGCTAGTCCTTGGGTTTGATTTTGATGTGCTAGGACCTTAGTTATGGTTGGGGAATACATTCTAGTATATTTTCAATTAATCATTGGATGAAGGTTCCATGTTGGCATCCATGTGTATATCACCTCAATCTATGAGATCCTGGATATATGTCTTCAAGCCTTGACACTTGTTTAATGTATGCCCTTTAATCTTATGGAAATCGCAATACTCATTTTCTTTGTACCATGTTGGTTTAGGCTTGGATTCATCAATAGGCTTGGTCACAGGATATGTTATCAGGTAATTAGGTTGAAGGAGCCTATTAAACACGACACTTAGGGGTTCTCCTAGTTGAGTGAATTGACGTTTGTTACCCCCTTGATTGTTCTAATTGGATTGTTGGGAAGAAAGAGGTACCCCTTGAGGCATTGATATGGCGTGAGGATTTGGCTACTGAGGAGGAGCATATTGTGGTTTCTAGGAAGCATTAGCTACTTGGACATGTTTAGTGTTAGCGACACCATCATTGATAGCATTTTTGTTTTTGTTCCAATAAGGAGGCTTATCCCCAAACGACTTCTCCTTATCAGAGTTAAATATTTTGACTAGCCCTTTGGCGATAAGGACCCTCTCAAGAATATGACCTTTCTCCACTATTGCTGTGAAGGCTGTGACACAGTGGAGTCTGGAGTTGTGAGCCATATCTGGATGAGAGTTTTCAATGAACAAGGTGACCATATCCTTTTCCCTTAGCAGTGATTTCATGCGACTAGCTAGGGCTTGCCATCTTTGGAGATAGCTCACAAAGGTTTCTCCCTCACGTTGCTTTTCCTTTAGGAGATATAACATGTCGATATCCTTCTCTAGATTAAAGGAGAAGTGGGAGACAAACTCTTCTGAAAGCTATGCAAAGGACTTGATAGATCCCTTCTCAAGACCCATGAACCAATCAACAGCTATTCCCTATAAACTCCTAGGAAACAATCTCATGAGGTAATTGTCATTATGCATGACTTCTTGACAGTGGGTGTAAAACTCTTGAAGGTGAGCCTTGGGGTCTTTGGTTCCTTTATACTTATCAAATTTTGGCATTTTGAAATGCTTCAAGAAAGGAACCAATGAGATTGAAGGATCAAATGGGTAGGGACAAATATCGTCAAACTTGAATGATTGTTTGTCAATCTCTACTTGTAAGTCCTTTAACGCTGCTTTGACTTCTTCCAGATCTTTATTGATAGGTGTTGCAGGAGTTGGATTGGATGGATTAGGCTAACTATATGGAGGATACTGTTGATATGATGAGGATGGTATTGAAGTAGCTAGATCATAAGCGGGTTGAGTTGTATATGGAGGTGTTTGCTGGTATTGATTGGCATAAGCAGATTACAGATTGATGTAAGGCAGATATGACGGATTTTTATGGTAAGAGGTTGAAGTTGCTTGTTATTATGGTGGTTGTTGTTGATAGTATGAAGTGGATGGAGTACCCTGCTAGTATTGTGTAGCATCTTGATAGTATGATGACGTGGAAGCCCCTTGCTGGTAAGGCGACATATGGTGATAATAGGAGGTAGATTGAGTACCCTGTTGATAAGGTGGTTGTTGTTGCATGTAGGATGTGGATGAAGCATCTTGTTGGTATGAAGGTTGCTACTAAGATTAGTATGGATTGGATTGGTAATTATACTCAACATTAGATTATTGTGTGACGTATGGTTGTGGATTAGACGACTGTTGGTATAGATTCGTGTGTGATTGTGGAGGATTAGTGTAAAGTGGTGGTTGATTCCATGGTGGATTCTGAGAGGCCACATGGATATTTGGATTAGGATTAGATGTAGTAGCATAAGCATTGTACATGCTAGACGGATGATAGAGCTATTGTGTGAGAGGATTACGCTGTGTTTGCATAAGAATGTGTGCATATTGGGGGGTTATTGTTGTGGTGGTTGTTGATAAAGTGGGCGAGATGGGATGTGATGTTGTGGGACCATTGTAGAAGCTTTATGGGGTGGTTGCGGTGGTTGTGATGTACTTTGCGTCACTTGATGTGTAGGGACGATAGTGTGTTGCTAAGGAATCAAAACATTTTACTATGGAATTGTGATGTTTTGTTGTGGGATTGTGAAATTTTTTTGTGGGATTATGATGTTTTGTTGCGGGATTGTGGTGGTTTGTTGAGGAGGTTGTTGATGGGGTGGCTGAGATGAGATAGTAGCAATAACATGTTGTGGTGGCACTTTTGAGGGAATAGCAGTGTGTTGTGGTGGTGCTTGCAACGTAGTGGAGTGATGAGGATTAACGGGATGCTGTTGGAATGTAGGGACGTGACCTTGAGGTGGTAGTGGTAGATTGCTAGCAAATGCAGGCCTTGGAGGTGGCATCAATGTAAGGACAAAAATTCCCCTAGTGTTGATGGGTGGTTGACCAAGATGTTGAGGTGGGAGTCGTGGAGTAGAAGGAATGTTTTGCGGCATGCCATAGGCAAAGGGGTCATTAGGATTGGGTGGTGCTGTAGAGGCTGCGGATGGGAGGCAAGGATAACTTGCAACTTGGTATGTCACAAAATTTTTGAACTCGGGATGATACCAATTCTCTATAGGCGCACCTTCAGGGACATACAAATTTCTTGGAACATTTTTTGAGGTCTGCAGATCTTAAGGCATAGGAAGAGACTAGGTGTCAGTATACTGTGACATATTGAAATCAAGCGGTGGTTTGACTCCTTTCATGATCAAAGTAGCGAGAATTTTATCCCCACGCTTGTTGAGGAGGCGATCCATCATCTGAACATTAGTGGGATTGCTTAGGTACTTGTCAACAATGACTTTGGGCTGATTGACTATGTTCTCATCTCCGGGCAGTGAGGTGTTTTGAACATTAGTAGTAGACTATGATGAAGCACCGTTATTGGGATCATGTGGGATGTTTGTAGCATTGTTGGAATCTTGAGGGATATTCAGCTGGGATCCTTGGGTTTGTTGTTTGGCCATTTATTTCTTGGCTTACGATCGAGTCTGAATGGGAATGAAAGTGCAAAGATACTATATGAACTAGGATGAGGCTAGACTCTATGATGCAATGCAGAGATGACCTAAGTGATGACTGAAGGATTGATTAGATTGGATAATGGATCAGTTGATTGGATGATAGGATAAGGATAAGATTGGATTAGATTGATAGATTGGATGATTGGATAATATTGATTGATGAATCGATTGGTAAGATTGGATGATGGATGAGATAAGATGATAGAAGGGATTCTAAAAAAAGTTCATAAATCACCCTAGGTGACTTAAGGTGTTGATTGATCAAATTAAGGATAGATAGATGATTGTGGCACCGAATCCAACTTGAGATGGAAGTGGATTGATTGGGCCGAATGATGATGACTGAATTAGGATGTATGTTGATCCTAAGAAGATGTTGTATGATGATGGTCGATTTAGACACCTAGGTCAATTTGGATAATAACTTCAAATGAATTTTAAAAGATTTGGACTGAGAAAATGATGAGGGATATGTAACCTAGGGATGATTTATGATGCACCTATATGATTCAGATGATGAACCACTGACCTTTGAAGAATGCAAATGCAAAATATGGGTGAACGAAAGGTGTTGAATGGTTGGATAACAATGAAAAGTTGCCCAACTAAGGTGTAGGATCACCCAAATATGGTGCAAGGTCACCTAACTTAAGGTCAAGGTCGCCTATCTGAAGGTCAGGGTCACCTATCTAAAGGTCAAGGTCATCTATCTGAAGGTCAGGCTCACCTATCTAAAGGTTGTTGGAAGAAATCAACACTAAGAGGGGGGAGTGAATCAGTGTCTTGCAAAAATTAACTTTATTATTCTAATCTTTAATCCACTTAGAACATTCAACCAAAAGTAATATGCAAAAACAAAAAGCAAATAACCACAACACCATAACACAAGTATTTTTACATGGAAACCGTGTTAGGGGAAAAATCATAGTGGATGGCCAATCCACAATATAATCTAAGTATACTCAAAAATAAGTTTACAAAATGGGAATGCACTTGCATTCAGGCACACTGCCTAGAGCTCACTACTCAAAATAGGAAGGCACACTGCCTTACAGAGATTTGGATTACATCCAAGAGAATGAACTAGAAGAATAGAATCTACAAATGCTTGATTATAGTGCTGGTTAGGCTCAGTTGTCGATCTTCTGTCCTTCTGAATGATACTAAACTTTTGCTCTGCTCTCCTCTGACTCACACCACAAAATCTTTATGCGCAAGTGAAACTATGCACAAAATCACTCTAACACTCTTTTGATATTCACAATACACATTGACACACCACACATACACCGCAAAATGATATAATAGATCATACATATATATTTACAACTAACAATTTAATCGCAACAAGTTGGCCTCAATAAAACTTAAAAATATTAGCAACTATTGGCTCAAATCTTGAGATTTATCCAATGCACATCCATAATGGCTGGCCACAACTTAGCTCAAACCCAAAACATAATGATCAAACACAAAAATATTTGAATAAAGATTCCTCGAATATCTGTAATACATTATATCAACTTAGTCGGCCACAAAACACTGATAAACATAAAGATATCAAGCCGATCTCCAAACTTACACATAGCTTGGTATGAGGCATTGAGATTTCTGGATAACATAAGAAATATACTGATAAACCTTTCATGAGATCCACAACTTAAAATAACAACTGGAAATCCACAAGTGAATTGATGATCACCAAAATTTTGGATGCTCTGTTCTTCTTGACTGTCCTCAATCTGTCTGTTGGTGGGAGTAAATGATGACGTGCGGATCCAAATACCGACTAGGGTTGTCATCAATGACAACACCAAAGCATAATTATAGTGTCTTTTTCCAACAAAGGTTAGGGTCACCTATCTGAAGGTCAGGTTTGTTTAACTTAAGGTCAAGGTCGCCTATCTAAAGGTCAGGGTTTCCTATCTGAAGGCCAGGGTCGCCTATCTGAAGGTCAAGGTCACCTAACTTAAGGTCAAGGTCACCTATTTGAAGGTCAAGGTCACCTATTTGAAGGTCAGGGTCACCTATCTGAAGGTCAAGATCACCCAACTAGTTTTTGGACTTGTCTGAATTAGAAAAGGGTCAAACAAACTAATGAAATGAATGATCAAACCTTTGAAATAGGAAATCAAGGTATCGAAACAAGTAAACAGATGCTCGAAACGGGCAAATAAATGCTCAGAACAGGCCAACGACCACTCAGAATGAAGAATTAGATGCTCGAAATGAGGAAATGGATGCTCGAAGTGGGAAAAAAATACTCAAAACAAGGAAACGGATGCTCAGAATGGGAAAACAGATGCACGGAATGAGGAACGGATGCTCAGAACAGGTAAATGAATGCTAGGAATGGGGGAACGGATTGACGGAATGACCACACGGGAGGTGGGACTGACTATTTAAAGTGAAAAATCACCCAAGTATGGGGCAAGGTCACCCAACTTAAGGTCAAGGTCGCTCCTCTTGATGAAAAAGGTGAATTAAATGGGTTGTTTGTTTGGAAGTGGCTCAGGCATAGGGAAGAATCACCCTTGTTCTGAGTAGGGTCATCCCTGTTCAGGGCAAGGTCACCCCTATTCAGAGCAAGGTCACCTATTTAGTGAAAGATGGGAAATTCTGATAATAAACAAATTGGGAAATGATTAAGACAGAAGGAAAGGTCGCCCCTGTTGAGGGAAAAGTCATCCCTGTTAAGGGAAAGGTCACCTTTGTCCATAGACCTGGACTTGACTTAGGTAAAACGACTATGGAAAAGGACATAAAACACAACAAACAACAAGCAAAAGGTAAGGCTGACTTGACTAAACAGAAATTCACTAGTTTCACACAAAAAAGATAGTTCAAAGAGCACAATCCTAAGATTAGTATGAAGGGTATGGCCAACATGGTCCTCTAACTAGGCTAAACTAGGAAAACTAGGGAGTCCTTGATATACGCATGGTATGTGAGGCACAACCATGAACACTAGCCCATCTACAAGCATGATTCAGAAACACCAGTGAGATACTGAAGGCTCAAACCAACTCTTTACGTCTTATCTAGGTATTACCCTAGCTTCAACGCTCTGTCAGACATGATGTGACTAGATTGGGGTACAACTTTGGCTCTCCCCCCTTTATATACCCCATTGGTACACATGGTTGGGATCGTCCCTTGGGGTGATGAAATCCCCAAGTAGGTCCAGCTAAAAAGAGAACACTAACCATTTTTGGCTACTCCCCAAGCTCACACGAAGTGCAAGGGGAAAGCTTGAACGATGTAGTGCCCCTTGGGAAACACAAAGGACTAAGTAAGCTACAATTTCTCTTCACCCAGGATATCCAAATGGCGCAAGGGGATTGGATACATCAGTAGCTTACTTGAAAAGCAAAGCACACAATATATTGACTCCCCCTACTTAAAACTATGTGCCTAACTAGTATGAAAAATGAAAAACAAACAATCTAACTAATAACTTGGTCCGTTCGTCCTATAAAAAATACACTAGAATTTTATCCTTCAGTCTTCAACAAGCATGAAATAGCTGCACAAATGTTAGTAAAAACTAGCACAATCACCAACAAGACAAGTTAGGGGGTCAGTATTAATCAAAACAACAGAAAACAGACTCTGGAAATAAATTTTAAACCACTATTTTTACCTCACAAACACCTTTGTTTGGGTCGGGGTCACCCCTATTAGGACAGGTTCACCCTTGTTAAGGAAGGTTCACCCCTTTTCAAGGTAGGGTCGCCTCTATTCAAAAAATAGGGAGGAAATTTTGTTGTTTCTAAGATGGGTGATCCTACAAGGAAAGAATCACCTTTGTTCAGGTCAGGGTCACTTGTCTTGGGGCAAGGTCACCCCTATCTGTTGCGGAGTCATCTCTATGTAACTTGAACCTACAAGATATCAAACAACAACAAACGTGAAAACAAAAAGACCCATTTGTGGGTCCCACTGGGCATGCTAGAAATGTGAGTAGTGTTATTTTTACTATCCTAAATGATGCAAAACAACATAATGCAAAGGGAAGAAAACAACACTTCAACACCTCAATGATTAGCCTAAGTTGAAATCAAATAGAGAAAGATGAAACAACAAATTTATACCTTGTATGAGCTAATCTCCTTCGTTGACCCTTTAATTGTTGATGAATGTGTGCTCCTTGATGGAAAATGGATTAAAATGTTGTGTAAAATGGTGAGAATGCAATGGAGATTCCAATGATGAAGTTGGGTGGTTTGCTAAGTGAGTAAAATGCATGCAAGTAGAAGCTTGGAGATTCAACAATGGAGGTTGTGAGTGAAAAATGCAAGTGCTTGAGTTCTAAAGCTTGAATGCAAATTGTGAATTTGATGAATGCATGAATTGAGAGAAAATCTTCCATTTTAAAGGAAGAATCTCTAGAGAAATGGATGGTCAATATTTTGTCAACATGGGAAAGATGAAGGGTTGTGGTGAGTTGAGGACTTACAAGCCCCCACATCTTTCCATGTGGAGGATGAGGTGTTACAAGGACAAATGAATTGGAAAAATGACATATGAGGTGGAGGAACTTGCAAGTACCTTGGGATTGGAAGAAGATTTCCTTAAAAAAGAATTTCTTGTTCCCATAAGGGAGAAAAGTGACATATGAGGAATTTTAGTATTCCTCAAAAATCTCCATGGGGAAGAGAGAATTGGTTGGGAAAATAAATGTGAATTTTAAATTCACATGATTGGGAGTACCTTGGGGATAAAACAAGGTTCTCAAAAAGGTAAGTACTTGTCTTCATGTGAGTGATGTGACAAGTGAGGAGTTATAGAACTCCTAACAACTTGCATGGGGAAGAGGAGAGTTTTAGAGAGATAAATGTGAATTTTTAATTCACATGGGGAAGAGGGTTTAGGCTAAATCTGGAAATTGTGAAGGTTGACCAAAAATGTATGCTAAATGTAGCAAGGGGATTAGATTAAGGTTGTGCAAATAGGTGATTAAGAAGATTAATGGAAGATTAGAAGCAAGTTGGAAGATGTGGAGGATGTGACATTAATCCTGATTAAAGGTGTGCACATCCTAATCATGGATTAATTAAACTAATCTAGATTAGAAGAAGGTTATAGAGGATGTGACAAGGAGAGAGAAAAAGAGGAATTTAAAATTGATTTAAATTCAAAAGGGATAAATGACTAAATTAAATAAATTGATATATTTATTTAATTTAGAGAGGAAGGAATGAAAGATAAAGCATTTAATTGTTAAATTAAATACTTTAGGAACCTTAGGAAAAGGGAAAATATTAATTAAATAAATCATTTAATTAATATCGATGGGGAATATGAGATAGATGAATAAAGGGGATGAATTTGATCATATGGGAGTGGTCAAATTTGGATGTCTATAGTACCAAGTGACAAAATAAAACTAAGTGGTACTTTTCTCAACTCTATCACACAAGAAGCAACCAAATCATATCAAAAAGGAAATGAACTAATAAATGAAGCTATTAGAGCTTTATAGGAGACATCTCTTGGTGTCACAACTGATAATTCTCTAACACAAATTGAGAAATTAAAGCTTGTAGTTGATTTCATCAAGGAATACACATCTAATCTCAAGGTATAGACTACAAAAGAAGTGGAGTCGAGTCTTTTAGAGAGAAGATTGTTGTTTCTGCAAGATAAGTGTGCAATTGCATATGATAGAGCTTTGCAAAATTTTAAAGAAGAGATTGTGATGAGGAAGCTCAATTGCTATTTGTCTACTACATGAAGTGGCCTAATGCCACTTGAGGTATCAAGGACTTAATGGAATCAATAGAGTCTCAGCTTACCGATGCCTCAGAAGATTACAAGATTGTAGATGATAGAAGCTATATTGGTTGGGCTTCTATTGCAGATCTTCAGAACAAGTTTTTCATTTTGCAAAGGAAAAAAGAAGATGCAATAAGGTGGTTTGGCCAGCTTGGAGACCTAGTAGTATCAAGACATTTCTTTGTATCAAGTGCATTGATAGATGCAAAAAGACTTGAGAAGATGAACTTTATTCACTCCATAAGGAGAGGAATGCCTAGTGGAACTGTAATCACTGCACAAAACTATTACCAGGGAAAAAAGAGTCGATGGATTGGGAAGCAATTATCAAGGAGTTATAAGATTCCCCTAGTTCTTGATTGAAAGTTTCTCTTACTTTTCCCCGTTCTTTATCCTTGATGTCAAAGGGGGAGAAGATTTTGTATATAGAAGGGTATGTTAGAGTACAATTTTGTTTTTGTATATATGAAAGGGGGAGTTGAGTACATTATTGTTACAAAAATTTGGTTTTGAAGCAAGCTTCATTTTTGGCACATGTTTCCATCAATGACAAAGGGGGAGATTTTTGGAAGAATGAAGAAGGTGACTTCTGAGTTTTTTGTCATTGAGGCCAACATCGTTTGGTAACTAGCTAAGTAAATTGTGTATCTATACTGATCTAGTGTTTTGATCCAAAAATTATCTCAATAAAAGATAATTCTATGAGCTTTTGATATGTTGCTCAGGACTATCAGTTACACCTTTGAACGAGCTTTCAACAACTTTGATTGATCTGGCTGAGATATCTACATGATAGAAGTTTGGCATTCTTTTGGCTGACAGGATTAAGAATTGCTTGTCTTATGAATGTTTAAAGTATTCCTTATTAGGTCTCGGCTGACCTAATTTGTGTTTGATACATTTGTTTTTGTGCACCAAAAATATTTTTGAATTTGGCCAACAAGTCACTTTGAATTATGTATGTTCACATCCAATTAGGCCGACCTAATTGATGTATGAAGATGTAGCCGTATATATGTATGTAAGTAAGAAAGTGAATAAAAAGAAGGTGTGTGTGTGAATAGATGAAGAAAAGTGATGTGATCTTTGTGACAAGTGTTATAGTGTGAAGTTATTGATAATTGTTATATACATGCGTTCAGAGAAGGATTTTAGTTTTCCAAAGCTTAACCAGAACTGATTTCAACACTTTGAAGGTGTAATTGTCCAGTTCATCTTTTGGCAATGAGCCATACTCTTTGTATCTTTTTGGTAAGCCATTTTGTATTCACTTTAGGATGTGAGCCTCTCAAGGACAATGTTTCCAGGTAGTGAGCCTTGTAATATCTTGTAACCGGTTATAATATTTATAAAATATTGCGATTTAATCCTCACCATGGTTTTTCCCATTTTGGGTTTTCCACGTAAAAATCCAAGTGTCAATGTGTTATGAGATGTTATGATTCCTTTCATATTTTTGTTTACAGTTGCAGTTAGATATGTGTTAATAATTTTATGGTTAGCAATTAGTTGTGTTAGCAGAATACTTATCAACCCCCCTCTTAGTATTCAGTGTATTCAACATTAAATGCAAAAGAATTGGACATAAAGCTATAGAATGCAAAATTCAAATATTAAACAAGATGATCTATCCCTTCAAAGGCTACTATTATCACTACAATTTATTTGGACACGAGGATAACTAGTGTAGATATAGATTGAATAAAGGAAAATTTTGGATGGAAGAATGATGTTTGTCATATTTGCAGCAAACCGGGACACTTTGCCAAAAACTACAAAAGCAAAAATGTGAAAAGAGACTATCCGGTAAAGAGATATGAACCAATCACTAAGGTTGATACAACGAAAGTTAAGAAGGAATGGAAAGGATCTAGAATAATGAAGGAGAATCAGAGAAGCAAGGAGAATTAGAAGTTTCAAACTCATTTGTGTCATCTTTCGATGCAAATAATCCCATCAATAATTAAACCTAGGCAATGGCTTAGGGGGAGCAACATCAGAAAATTTAATATCCCCCTACCATTATATGGTGTCATGTTGTGACACTAATGCATTTATTGAAGGTGATGAATTCAAAATTTCATGCAGAAGGAGTTTCAGGTGCACATGTGTGAAGAAGGAATTTTGCAAAGCTTGAAAAGATGGAAGTACACATAAATTTTGAGGACATCTACATACGATCTGAAGCATTTATTATTGAAGAAAATGGGTCAAAGAAATAAATTCAAGTGTTTTAAGGAAAATTCATTTGATGAAGGGAATTTGGGGAAGAGAAGAAGAGTGCAAAGTAAGCTTGAAGAGTCCAAAGTATTTCCATACTACAAAATTTTAGTGTTTAGCTTTGGTGTGTAGGAAAAAGGTAAGTAACTACTAATATGCATTACTCTCTACAAACTATTCATTGAATTTTGTTGATTGTGATGGATACACCTCAAGTTGTAGATAATTTAGAAAGACCAGGACCACAATTTAAGCAGTATCTGCTAAACCCTTAGAACTCAAACCCTTGGGTGCATTTTCAAAAGTTCCCCTTGGTGTCATTTCTACTGAAGACATTGGGATATATTCATAGGAAGTTGGAAAAGCCTAATTATGGAAAATCGTGTATATTGTGGTTTGAAGAGTTAATTGGAGATGACTACACCCTAAAACCGGAACACAATGTGCTGATAGAGATAAAATTAGACATGTGGGATCAATTTCCTAACTTTAGCAATGAAGAAAAATGTATTAGATTGGAACTGAGCAGATTTCATGATCAGTTTGTGTGGGTTGATGATTCGTACATGATATCAAAAGAAGAAATTAGATATGTTACTATTTTTCTTCCTCTGGACCTACTCTTGTATGCAATTTTGACAAAGGAAAGGGATTGATAAAGAACATAGGTAGTGAAATCAATAATCAGGTGGTTCAATATGCAAGTTTGGTTATTTCAAACTTGATTTTTGGTGACAATGATGTTTCTACCACTGCAATTAACTTAGCTTTAGAAATGGTTGAGAAGAAGTATGAATATGATTTTTGTGATTTTCTTCAGAAACAACTGTTGGAAAATCTAAATAATATCAAGAAGAAGAAATGCACATTTAGGTATGGAACTTTTATTATATTCCTAATCTTTTACTTTATGAGGGAAGTTCCTAATATAGGAGTTGTTTGGGTGAATACCAAACCGGTTGCACATCATATCAAAGAATTAATGAGAAATATTGGAGATTTGGATGCACAAGGTGATGCCCTTGTTACATTATTTATAAAATTCTAGAGAAGAATGAATAGAAGACGGAGAATTCCAAGAGAACTAGTCACAAAATATAATAATTACATAACATTTGTGGTATCCACTGACTACTGCATTATCAAGGAAATTGAATCGAGAATTGTATGGATTCCTAAGTCCGTCTATGAGATTGAAAAATATTATGCTATTGACTATATTGAAATGTTAATTAACAGTCCTCGAGACCCCAATAGACCAAGATTCATAACTTATACTAAAGTGGCTCTTGAAATTCATGAAAAATCAGAAGGGATCTTCGGTAAGTCAATAACTGCCTTTGAAGAGAAGAGAAAATCTACTAAGGTCCATGCATTGATTTCTCAAACAGAGCTTGCTGCAAGGAGACTCAAGCAACTAGCTAGGAGAAAGGTACATCTTCAGATAGTTCCTAGAGTTGTCTACAATTCCTCACAGTCTATTATGGAAATCTCAAATACATTGACTGACTCATCTAAAGAACTGAAAAGTCAAGTAGTAAGTGAAATGGTTACTTGGGTCAAAGAAAAAGTCTTGTTGGAAATTGAAGGAAGATGCAATTCTACACATAGCATTGCACTTGAGAAACTTAAAGAAGTTCAAGAGTGTGAAAAAGAGGCCAAACATCTATTCTCATTTTCTTGGAAATGGCCTGATCCGATTCAAAAAATCAAGGATTTCGAGGACACAATTGAGACACAAATAAAGTATGCATCCAACACCTTTAATACATCCCTAGATCTAGATGATCAAACTTGATATAGTTTAACAAAGTTGCATGAAGAATTCCTCACATTACACAAGGAGAAATGAGAAATGATTGAACAATATTGGAAGCTTAGAGATCTAACAAAGATTAAGTACACACCTATCTACTATGCTATTTTTCTAGCTGACGGGATTCTAAACTCAAATGTCACTTCTGGGACTCTGGTTGAAGGAAAAGGCATCCTAGTTGATCTTAATTATCTATGCAGAGCCTTGAAAAAAGAAAAGACACTCCAGGATGAAAGAAAATCCTCTTGGATAGGTACTCTTCCCAAACTTCAAGGGACAACCACTTCCTATTGATTACTCACAACTATTGTTTCAGATGTACTCCTAAGGGGGAGTATTCAAGTATGAAAAGGAAATTATTAAAGCATTCAATAACTCATATCTTTTGCCATTGATGTCAAAGGGGGAGAGAAAGTACCATGTGAAAAGAAGAAATTCTTATTTTTTGGGGGGGAGAGAGATTTTGCTCTTGATGATTTTCACATCATGTGTTTCCATCAATGAAAAAGGGGGAGATTATTGGAAATTGGAAGACTAATATTGATTTTAACATTTACATCAGTGTTTCGGTGGAGGATGACCCCCCTTTGGCGGTTTCGATGGCTGATCTTGTCTAGGCTCCTCTTCCAACTATCCCTTCTGAGGAACCTATGCTTACTCTTCCTGCCCCTCTTTCATTGATCCTGATGTTCTTTCGATTTCCAATGACTCTTCATCTTTGTTGTCGGTTCCCTCTCATCATGATGGCTCCCTGTGGGTGACTGTTGATGATTCGCTCCTCTCTCCTCACCCGAAGGACTTTGATTCTGAGTCTTCTTGGTCTGTTGTGCTAAGGAAGAAGAAGGAACTCCTCAAATCTGTTGCTTCTTTGCAACCTAGGGTGATGGGAGTCGGATTGGTCCCCTCAGGTTCTGGGGTTGTCTAGTCCTTGTTTGTGTTTCTACAGTTGTCTGTCAGATGTTGTTTCTACAACTTTCTATTAGTTGTTTTTGTGTTTCTCCTAGTTCATGTTTTGGTTTGAACTAGTTCATTTTTTTCCCTTTCGGCTCCTATATGAAGGGTACAAAACCCTGTAAATGATACTTATCTTATCAAAAAAATTTACATCAGTGTTGGAAAGTAGAAGATCATTATTGGTGTTAATAATTTCTTCGGTAATAATAGTTCGAGCTATACTTATCTCATACTAAAAGTTTTGTTGATCCGATATTTTGGTCTGGATTATCTTATCTTGCAAGATTCGTTCATAAGTTGATAATATGTTCTATCTTGATATCATATGCACCTACTGATAAGATTTCAATTGGCTTGGTCATATAGTTGGAAAGATACATTTAGTAGAAGTTTGGTAAACAGTGTTTTGTTTTGTTGATCCAATATTTTGGTCTAGATTCTACTATAATGAAAGATATCATTACAAAAAAATTTGCATTGATTCATGACTATGAGATTCATCTTACCTCAAATTTTTATCATGATACGTGAATGCATATGAAAGATATGAATAACAGTGTTTTGTTTTGAGGATTATAGTAAAGTTTTGTATAGTGCATTGATGTGGGAAATTTCATGTTTTCTCATGATTAACTATTTTTCCTTGCGGATTTAAAGATAGGTTATTTGATGTCATCTAAAGGATAATTTGAAGTGTTAACAAGTAATGGAGTTACATGTTTGGCGAATTGCATATACGATTGAAGTCTTTGATGTTTTAGGTCTAACTCTGGATGACCTAACTATGAATTGGTGTTAAGGAGTTTAAATATGTGTTGTGAATGCTAAATGGATCTATCTTGGTCTATGCTGACTGATACCATATATTACACGCTTATGTTGGGCACAAAGATGAATATGTTTTGAGGTTAATGTTGACAGAGTTAGTTTTGATTTGAAATGGGGTTACTCTATTTAGGCTGACCTAATTAGTGTATGTGAATACAGTATATATGAAAGGCATCCTTGAGAAGAGACAAATATATACACATGATGAAGAATGAAGATATGATAGAGCAAAATTATATGGACTAATATATGGTGTGAATGTGCCAAACTATATGAACAAGCAAAAATAATAATTGAGTACACTTTATAGTGAAGTGTTTTACATTTTGTGCTTCATCGGAACTAAACTCCAGCACAAGGAAGATGCATTCTATCTCAATTCACCTCTTGGTAGTGAACCATACTCTGTTTTGTAATTTACTTTAGGTTGTGAGCCTTCAAGGACAATGATTCTTGGCAGTGAGCCATTGTAGTATTCTATATCTAGATATATTATATTGTGAGTCAATCCTCACCAAGTTTTTTCCCATTTTTGGTTTTCCACATAAAAATCTTAGTGTTCATGTGCGTTGTGATCTTGTGATGTTTCAATGCTTTCATTTGTTATTGTAGTTAGAGTTGTGTTATTGCTTGGATGGATATTATGTAAATGGTTTAATGGAATACTGATTCACCCCCCATCTCAGTATTCTAGGTGTTCAACACTTACCACTTCATTATCCTCACCAACACCCTCTACTAAAGGAGCTTTAATGGATATTTACTTATGTTCCTATCTCAAAAGAGACCTATCTTGCAATCAAATATGTTCATGATGGTATCTATGGTGCCCACACTAGCGATATGGTCCTAGCTAAAAAAATATTGAGAATAGACCACTATTGGTCCACTATGGAACAAGATTCTCATCAACATGTAAGTAAATGTTTAGCCTTTCAAAAACATGGAGATTTGATCCATGAACCATCATAATCATTGAAACCCATCACTACTCCTTATCTATTTTCTTGGGGGGGTCTTGATATCAATGGTAAGATTCGGCCATCTTCCTCCAATGGCCATAAGTTCATCATAACTACTATTGAGTACTTCACCAAATAGTTTGAAGTTATTCCTATTACATACACTATTTTAAAAAAATCTCCAAGTTTATCTTCCACTACATCATCTATCACCATGATATCCCCTTTTCCATTGTCATTGATAATGTTTAACTCATTCAAAATAATGAATTCTACACCCTTTGCAAGTAATTCCACATCTAGTACCATTAGTCCATCCCATATTACCCAAAATGTAATGGTCAAAAAGGCATCTAATAAAACACTATTAAAAATGATAAAAAATACAATTAATGACACATGGATCTAACTAGAACCTTCAGATTAGCCATACCATTTGGGCCTATCACACCATCATTCACACATAAATTAGTGTGACTCCTTATTCAATTTCTTTTGTCTCTAAGTCCATATTATTTATCTAGATCAATTTTTTCATTGCATGTTTCCTTATGTAATCTCATTGATGATGAGTATCAATTTGTGTTACTATATGTGGTTGAAATTGTAGTACCCCTCCCGTTTGTCATTTTTTGATGTGAGATTGGTGTTTCAGCTTCACCATTTTAGTGTGATTTTTGTTGTGGTTGTATTCTTTCTTTGAATGGTGTGTATGGACCACCACATGTTTGAGATGAGAATTCCTCAACATGTTGGTTGTTGGTAATCTATATTTCTATGCGCCTAGCTTATTGGTCTGTTTTAGTTCATTGAGATATTATTCATTTTTTTTTCATAATTTTTTTATAACTTTTTGAAGTGAGATTAATTATAATTCAAACATAGGTTACTTCGATAATACATAACATTGTTTCTATGCATCCGACTTAACTTATTTTTATTTAAAATAAGAACATTAGTACTTAGTGCACAAATATTTAAAAAAATTATCGATATTTACTATTTTTTCATGTGTGTGGAACAAAAAATTTGACAATTGCTAAAAAACCTATGTTCACTAGAAAACATAAAATAAATATATTAATCAAATTAAATATATTCAAAATTGTACTCGTTGGAAAGCTTATTTTGAGTGCTATGATTCTACAAATTATCTTGTCATATTCATTCCATTTTATAGTCCAATTCAAGGTTGTAAATAGCAATTTTTGAGGAAAATATGAGGCCTAAGGTGGAAAGGTCACTTTTAGGTCCTTCGTTTGAAGGTGTGTCATATCCATAAAAAAAATAAAATTGAATGAAGGTAATTTTCAAAAAATTGAAAAAGGGACCCTCATCTGAAGGTTTCTTTCTTTTATTTTTATGGTAATTTCCATGAAAGGAATAAAAAGGGACCTTTGAATGAAGGTCCATTTTTTTTCATTTTTAAACATCACCCTCATTTGAAGGTTATTTTACATTTTACACCTTCGAATGAAGATAATTTTTGACTCACCTTCGAACAAAGGTGTTTTTTAATGTTCACTTCCATTCAAATTGAGAAATTGCATGTCCCAAGTTGAGGACTCACTATTGAGGGTTTACCCAAATGTCATTTGTCTTATTACCTGCATGCTTACAAAACTCATCAAATTCCTTAGAGAAATATTCCCCTCCAATGTCAAAACTCAATATTTTTATCTTAAGTCTTGATTAGTTTTCTATTTAAATTTTGAATTCCTTAAACTTAGTGAAAGATTCATATTTATGTCTCATTAAGTAAACCCATGTAAATCTAGAAAAATCATCAATGAAGATAATTAAATAATGATATTTTCCAATTGAATCGTTATTCATAGAACCAAACATGTCAACATGAAAATTTTCTAATTTATTCTTTTCTTTATTGCTTCCTAAAGGAAATGATTCTCTATTGTTTTTAACAAACACACAATTCTCACAAAAATCAAAGTGCTTATAAAAATAGGATAAACCATCCAAAAACTTTTTATTGATAATAGTTTTTAAAATATTTTCACTAATGTGGCCTAGTCTACCACAACATACATGTATTTCAGGACTTCTCTATCACATAGGTGGATTTACAAATATTAGTGGCATCAAGCCTAAATAGAGTTCCCATCCTTGTTCCATCACTACCACCAAGCTTCCTCTCACCAATTTGTAACCACATAGGTGGATTTATAAATAGTAGTGGAATCAAGCCTAAACAGAGTTCCCATCCTTGTTTGCATCGCTACCACTAAGATTCCTCTCACCAATATGTAACCATGCTTGTTAAATATTACATGCATTCCCAAATAATTCAACTTTGAAATAGAAATAAGATTTGTATCCAATCTAGGAATATGTAAAACACCAAAGAGAGTTTTAAAATCCTCTTATGATTGAAACACAATTGGATATGTAGTGCTGCTCCTAAGGTAGACATTAACTCCATCATATTATTCTTATATTAGGAATCACTCCTTATGAGGAGTCATATTATAATAGAATCTTAAGTTAATCAACCATTTTTAATATAATATTACAAGCAAAAATTAAAACCTCGTCACCTTCTTAAAAAAAATCTATAGAGAAATCCCACTATTTCTTTTTGTTTTTTCTTTCCTTCTTAACATGTCTCCTCTTTCCATAATTCCAACACTTGATTATGTTCTTCTTTCCATGAGTCTTAGATATGCCCTTTGATTTTTCCTTAGGCCCCTTTTGATCTCCTTTTGCTCATCTTTCCTTTCCACAATTCCAACACTTAATTATGTTTTTTCTTTCATCCTCATTTCCTATTACAACAAAGTTGTGACAAGGACATCCAAATTTGAATCTTCAAGGTTAGCACTAATAGAAATAATTAAATTCTCTCATGACTCAAGAAAAGAAAAATTTAGCATTATGCATTTTTATTTTTCCTCAGTCTTAACATCAACTAAGGCTAATTGACTCACAATTAAATTAAAAGTATTTAAACGATTAGCAATAGATTCACCTTCCTTCATATTAAGATAAAACAATTTTATTTTCTAATAGTCTTTTACCAAACTCTTGGCTTGATAAATTTTACCCAACTATTTTCATAAAACATATGTGATCTTTTCTTCAGATACATTCAATAGGATAGAATCTACAATACATAACCAAATTGTACCCCATGCATTTTTATCCATTTTATCTCACTCATCTTGATTGATTGCATCAAGTTTTTTTATTTTATTTTAACCAACCATTGATCTATTTCTTCAAGAAGATCCTCCATTTTCAACTTCCATGACTCATAATTGGTTTTGTTAAATTTTTCAATATCCATCTAAGGTGTAGATGCAATCATTGTTTCCACACATAAATTTGTAAACCAAAACTTCCACTACAACATAAAAAACCTTCACACTTACACTCAATAAATAAACCTGCCTAGGCTTTGATGCTAAATGTTAGAAATAAAAGAAATTGCTACAATATAAAAATTTGAAATAAAATTGCAATTCTAGAAATTATATTGTAGAATACCAATAGATATTTAAACTAATATGAACTGACAACAAATAGCATTAGCAACACTCAAGATTCATACACATAACACATATATTTACATGAAAAAAAAACCCTTTCGAGTAAAAAAGCTCTACCAAAATAGGTGACAAGTTTGTAGTATGTACAAAAATATTATAATATATTCAAGTTCCTTCAATCTTGCATCCAATATAAAAGCATTTGTGTATCTATAAAACTTCTCATAATGTTTTCATCTCAATTCCTCAATATGTAGACTCATAGAAGTCCAAAATAACACCCTAAAATATTACCATGGGTCAAAACAAGGTTCCAAAATACCGTGTTCAAAATCCATACAACTCTTACATGCTAAACATAGTCTCTTACATGAATATTATACCCTCTTACAAGTTGTCATAAAATCCCTAGACAATAGGATGTATTCTTACATGTGTCATAGACTATCAATATCTTATTCAAATATTCTCTTACATGATTCTCATGTCTAAAATGATCTCCCCTATTTTTAGCACTTACAATTGTCATAGATTTTATCACATAACATCCTTAAAAACAGGTTATCCATATTAGACCACTAAATGAGAATCTTTTGACAAATGATAAATTATTTTATAAAGTACCAAAATGTGGCAAAAGTGCCAACTCAAAATCTCATGCCTCTTTATTATGAAGCAAAAATATTTAATAATATGCATGTCATATCTATGGGAAAATGTAAAATAATAAATAATCAAATTAGGAATTGCCAAGGTTGAGACACCTTAATTCCCAACAAAATACAAATATCTTGTTCTTTTCCTCAACTAGATTTTAAATTTTGTACTATTATCTAGTTGTTCAATTGTAAGGGAATGACTAATCTCTCTAAAGATTATATTCTAATTATAAATAAATTTCTTGACTATAAGATACCAAATCTTGTACCCTTTCATACCAACACCATAACCAATTAAGATTAATTTCACAACCTTATCCTACAACTCTTATTGTTCTCCTTAGGAACATAGTACATGCCTTGCAACCAAAAAATTAAAGTTTCTAATACTTCAACTTTGATTTATTCTCCTTAAACACATGTATATTCTTGCAACCAAAAAATTAATAAACTTGTTAAACTGAGGGATTTTTTCTCATCCAAATCTTTGTAGTGGTTTTCTCAACAACCACTAATGTAAGAGATCTGCAAATTATCTCTGTTTAATAAAAATCCCAACTTAGCCCCACTAAGCATACTCCTAGCCATCTCTATCGACATAATATTTATTATTGTGCAACTTCATTCTATGAGGGGCATATCCTATACTCTAGATCAATTTTTTGCAAAAGCAAGGTAGAAATGGGGCATGTTTTTTTTTTAGGAGTTTTGGAGGCATCTGAATGCATCTAAATGGGTGTCGAATCTTCATAAAAGAAAATTTTGACATCCAAATCATCTTGGAATTCTACAAGGGGTGAGAAAACAGAGGTAAAGTGTTGCATATGCCTCTTCCAATCTCTCCACCTACCAACAACAATGGTTTCATGCCATCCAACTACTAGAAGTAATTACAGATGTTCTTCATCAATCTATAGTGTTCATTTTGGTTCTGATACAACATGGGCCATGTATTTTGAATTGCTACAGTGTACAGTGATTAGGGTTACACCCTGGATGCTATTATATGCACTTTTTTTTTATCATTTTGAAGGGGTTGATCTTGCGGTTGTCTTCAAACATCAATGAAGTTGCAGGGTATCCATTGACAATTCTTTCCCATTATTTTGATTGCAGACTCATGGGCACAAGAAGAGTTAGCAAACGTAAGTGAATTGTGTGACAAAGTGTCTATCTTTTGGAGGTTTTGTAGTCACAACTAAGAATTCTCCTCTGCCACATTTGTTCGTATGAGTCTAACTATAAATGAGATGAATGTAACAAAATTTTGAAACTACTATTGCAAGCTTTGTAATAATATTTTTTATATTATAACTCTATTTTGGATAACTAGAAGTACGCTTTGTCATTTTAATTTCACATCTTGGTTTCAAACCCAATATTATTCTTTTCTTTTTTTTCCATTCAATGTGTTTTGAGTCTATCTCCTAAAATATGAGCATTAGAATAGAACCATTTACCAATCTCACATCCATCAAAACATTAAATCAATATTATAGGAGTAGGAGTATTTTTTACATCCATAACTTTGTATAATAACCAAGGATCTAAATTCAATGAGCCTCAAATGAATCTATCTTATATGGGTTATGTTTACATAGTTATATCAGCTATATAGGGTTTTGAGGCATCCAATTGTTCTTGGTTTAGTGACAATCATTGGGACCAAGACAACAAGTTGGATTTGGCTATCCATATTTTGTTATTATTCATTTTAGGAAAATTCAATACCTATTAAGATATACCCATGAGAATACTCTCTTGAATCTAAGTTAAGCTCGAAGGGTAGGAGGTATAACCCACTCTTGTAGATTCAGCTCATAGTCCTCCATTGGCTTATTGATGAGTTTATTCACTCACATGATGATAACCCTGGCCTTGCGAGTGATATTTGGTTCTAGGAAGTGGAGCAATGATTTTGAGACCTAATAATGCCCTCATACATATTTGCATCAAGATTCAATATGTAACTAAACATTATTCTAGTAGAATTAATTTGCACATATAAAAGTAATAATTTAGATATAACTTTGTGCAATCCTATGTATGAAAACTGTGTGCACTTCTTAATCATTGGCCAATTTCAAGCATTTGCATTTAAATATTTGACAACATAGATAGATCTTATAATACTTCTTTGAAATATGTGCAACCTATAAATAAGTGCACATACATCTATTTTAGCATGCCAATCCAACATCATATTCTTTAAAAACATGGAAACATCATAGACATATAGTTAGCACCATATGAGTCTAACATCGATCACTCACTCATCCACATTTAAAGCACACATGTATGTATGAAATTTGTCAACCTTCTATTTGTAGACCATGATGACAATCACCATATAAGTATCACCACTATATGTATATTTTAAATAGAGGGTTTCTAGCTAAAATTATAGTATATGGTCTATTATAGGTCTACATATGTAGCCTAACAAAATTTCCAAATTATTATGGGTTCTACCTATGCAATGTAGCTTATTAAATCAAGTGTATTCATTATTTCACTAGCTACTCAAGGGACTCTACTTCCTATCATAGCCTCTATATAATATTGCACACACATGCAACATCAATGCATAAATGATAATTTATTCATGTGATTTTCATGTCTTTTATTTGATTCAGCCATGACATTATATAACAATACATCTACTTGACACAAGATTTCTATTACAAGTAAACCTATTTCAACTAGCTTACCCATAACTTTGCCTACATGTGAATTTGTTGTTTGATATTAGATATAAACTAAATTATTAATATCAAAGAATAAATGATTAGTCTCATTATGTGTATCATCAAACAACTATTTTAATATTTAAGGCATATTGGCGCTTTCATCAACCCTTATGCATGGCATAGAGAAAGAAGATTCAAAGACAAGACTTTCCCAAGTAAATGAATTTAGCTATCATTCCTATGACAAGTTATTTATCTAAATATAGATATCTAGTTCTTCTAACATCAAAAATAATAGTTATAAGATATGTGCTTCACTCATGATGTTAGAATGTGTATGAAGAATTTCAAGATTTGATGATCTATAATTGAAAGAATTTATCCCTAAAAATTTTAATTCCATATTTTTCACATGTGCATAAAGGTACATAAAAGACATGCAAAGCTATGTAGGTGAAAGTTATTATAATTGGTTTAAGAAAACCCTTAATAATTTTTTTTTATAATTTAAAATTATGTAATGGAGCATTCATTTCATTTTGTACGTAGGCACACTCAAATAGATCCAAAATCATAACTCTAAGGCCCAAATCAACTTTCAATTGTTTAATAATACCTTTTTCAAATCATCAAATGTGCAAATAGACCCTTAAGGAAGTGAAAGGATTCATTCAATATAATGATATTCAAGAGTCCTTGAAAATAGTCTAGATATTAGTTTATCCTAATAGAAAATTATTCATGTGGTGGTGTATATGATCCCAAGGGTGTACACCCTTACTATCATACATTGAAAAATGAATTGCCACAAAGACCATAGGTAGCAAATGTGCAACAATCTAATAAGACAATGTGGTGTGTGTCTATAATCTTTAAATTCACCATTTTCTAGCCCATTAGGTCTTGTATCCATAGTATTTTCTCTACTTGATATATATAATGGATTAGTGCATCTAGGGTTGAGTATTGGAGGATAACAAATGAAGTTTGAGGGCCAATTTGGTATGTGAGAAAATTATGAGGGGAGGATGAGATAATAGATTGTGAAAGAGGGAATGAGGAGGAAAAGTAATGAAGGGTATATTATGCAAGAGCATCCCAGGTCAATGTGCAATAGGTATCAACAAAAAAAGTTCGGTTTGGTTTTTCTTTGGTTTTCTTTTTCTTTTTCTATTGATAGTTCTATTTGATTTTGTTGATCGTTTGATGACATTGTTCAACTTCTTCTATATTCCATTTATTAGTTCTTGCCGGTAGGCAGGAATACTTATGCATTCGCCCATAATGCTTTTAACATGTAGCATTGGCCAATCACATTTCACCATTTAACATATTACTTATTTTTTTGTATAGTTTGAATTTGGAGAGCTATTTTATATATTGGAAATTTAGCATTTATCTATTTTTCTATTCGTCCGAGTAGCTTTACAAATCATTTTCATTTTAAAAATTCGGGAAAATGTGAACGCATAAATTGATTAAATAAATTTAAGCAAAGGCATAGTTTAAAAGTTGGCGGCTAGAGGTACGTAATCCATGAATGCAGATTAAATGCATTAAAATATCAAGAAACTGCAAGTGCATAAATTGATTAATTAAAATTAAGCAAAGGCATAGTTTATCAAACTGGCGGGTAGACGTACGTAATGCATGAATATAAATTAAATGCATTGAATGGCATCTGGCTCGAGGTGAAGGTGCTGGAATGGCTTGGAGGCCACGCGTGGCCAGGGTACTTTGGTCATTTAATATAGAGTTAAGTTACTTGCCATTCATTTCTATTACTTTGTGTGTGTTTTTTTGTCTTTGTGAGCGCCTGATCTAACGGAGAGTTTGTAGCGACTGAGCAAGAGATGTTATAGTTGCAGAGTCTAGACCCAGAAACGAGTTATTTGAGGTGATAATTTGGTAATTTTTAGAGTTTCATTACATTAAAGTGCATAAAGAAGCTATATTTCATAGTGCTCTATTGTGTGGCCGAGCAAGGTATTTTGTAGTTGCAGAGTTGCACTGGACAACGAGAGACGAATTGCTTGAGGTCAGAAGAAATTTTCGTTGTTTTTGTCTATTTGATATGAGAAATGCAAGTAGGGTTTCATAGTGCTTTAAGGCATTTTATACTTTGATTATAAATTCGTATTTTAAACTACTTTTAGTATTATTTATTCGAATTTCTTGTTGAAATGCGAAGGTTTCATCTGCATTTGATAGGAATTATGTAGAAATCCTCTTGTCCATTTTACTTCATGCATGTGAACCCTGTAAAGTTTGTATATTTTTTATTACTACAAAGTGGTCCCATAAAGAGGGCTTTGGAACCAAAATTATGTCAACGTGTGTGATAATGAGAGCTTTCAAACAATGAGTCGACAGTGTGTTGCTTTGAGCTTTTTCATTGTCATCAAAGCATAAAGGATAGAGGGGTCCTGTTAAAAGTCATGGTTGTTGTCTCGTGGGCATAAATTCGTATATTAAACTACTTTTAGTATTATCTATTCGAATTTCTTGTTGAAATGTGAAGGTTTCATCTGTGTTTGATAGGTATTATGTAGAAATCCTCTTATTCATTTTACTTCATGCATGTGAGCCCTGTAGAGTTTGTATTTTTTTGATTGCTGCAAAGTGGTCCCATAAAGAGGGCTTTGGAACCAAAATTATGTCAATGTGTGCGATAATGAGAGCTTTTGAACAATGAGTCGACAGTGTGTTTCTTTAAGCTTTTCCATTGTCATGAAAGCATAAAGGATAAATGGATTATGTTAAAAGTCATGGTTGTTGTCCTTGTAGGCATAAATGCAAACAATGGGAGCATAAAGAATGCAGTGGAAACCTATTTTCTGCCAGCAAGCATTAAAATTTTGTCAAATGTCATTGCTACTATTTTTGTATCTTGGGGTTATAAAAAACTATGTCAAAAATGTTGTAGAATCCAAATTGCAATGTTGCCATAAAGCAGTTAAGTAATATTGCTTGATAGAATAGTTTTAGGCTTCATGCAAAAGAGCAGTCAAATTCATTGCTAGAAGATTTGTGGTCCAAGAACCTGTGGCAATTAGTTTGTGTAGTTAATCTGATCTACATTTATACTTGTGTCTCTTGAATGTAGAAAAATGCTTGCTAGTGTTTTAATGGTTTTGGCTATTAGTATCCATCGCAGTAGGAGTACTATATATTGCTATTCTTTTAGAAAAACAAACACATGGTTTTTGTTTTCTAATCAAATCTTTTTACATGGTGCAATGCTTTTGGTTGGAAGAAAAGAGGTGGTGTAGCGGTCCAGCTGTGGAAAATTCTTCAAGGAAGCAGTACAAGGCGAGTTTCTAGAATGAACCTTCTCCTTTGTTTACAATTGCATATAGTAGACAGAGAAAAAGGTTAATTCAAGATTCTCACTATATTGATTGTACTTGTAGTCATATCATTGCTTTTTGTTACAAGGACAATCTTTGCAAATGGGTATTGTGAGTGGCATATGCTATATGGTTCATAAAAATTAAGCAATTGGGGTTCAAAAGTAGATCTTTGTTGTAGTGGCATGTCCTCAGAAATGCAATAATTATCCAATCAATTTTTTGGGTGGCTGATTGCACTTTATAATTTAAACCTAGCCTTTTTAATTTTGAGAGTTTGATTCTAAATCCATATGCATACTTTGATTAAAACTACTGGCTGAAGGTGCATAATTCATTGATGCAAAATAAATGCATTTAATGGCATCTGACTAGAGGCGAGGCTGTTTGGATTGCTAATTAGTCTTTGAATATATAACAATTAAAAGAGATAAATAAGTATAATTATCCTTGGCCACATTTCACATTTTGACCTTTCAATCAAAGTCAATTAACAAAGTAGCAGTTAGACCTAAAGAAGGTTCAAGGACTATGCTGGTAGAAAAACATATTTTGGACAATGGCTAGACAATTTGTTGAAATTGCTTTACAAACTTTGAAGCAAATGCATTTTTCCTTCTGTTTACTTTCATTGTACATCTTAAATGGAAGTTGGGTTTCGCATTGTTGCAATGCATTTGGACACTTTGATTGTAAAATCATAGTTTAGATCATTTTAAGTGTTATCGATTCAAATCTTTCCTTGAAATACCAAGGATTCATCTGAATCTTGGAGGCAATGTACAGCTGTCTATAATTATCCTTGGCCACATTTCACATTTTGACCTTTCAATTAAAGTCAATTAACAAAGTAGCAGTTAGACCTAAAGAAGGTTGAAGGACTATGCTGATAGAAAACCATATTTTGGACAATGGCTAGACAACCTGTTGAAATTGCTCTACAAACTTTAAACAAATGCATTTTTCCTTTTGTTTACTTTCATTGTACATCTTAAATGGAACTTGGGTTTCGCATTGTTGCAATGCATTTGGATACTTTGATTGTAAAATCATAGTTTAGATCATTTTAAGTGTTATTGATTCAAATCTTTCCTTCAAATATGAAGGATTCATCTGAGTCTTGGAGGAAATGTACAGCTGTCCTATAAAGAGAGCTTTGGAACCAATGAGCTGTCATAAAGGATAGAGGAATATTGTTAAATATTGTGGTTATTTTCCTCATAGGCACACATGCAAAATATGGAAGCATATAGAAAGCAAGTTAACTCTTTAATAATCCCATGAAACATAGTCTTTGTATGCATCTATGCATACAGGTTTGCATGTATATATGTGTGCATGTAGTTATGTATATATGAATGCATGTATCTATGTTGCCATGTATGTATGTGTGTATATAACAGATTACTATTGCATTTGCTTTAAATTCTTTTTTGTGTATGGCGCCAGCTAGCCATCCAGTCATATTGTGGTTGTTGTACATATTGATTTTTAAGATATATGGTCTCAATTTCGCAAGTTATATTTCATATTGGTAAATTGGCATTTATCTATTTTTGGAACCCATGGGAGTGGCTTTTTGAATCGTGATTTTTTTAAAATGCTTGTGAAAATACAAATGCATAGATTCATTGATGGCTATGTGCTTTCATGCATATATGCATATTTATAGGATTCATTGCTATCATGTAGTCATTTGAATATGTGCATCCATGGATACATGAATGCATATATAGATGTTGTGTGTGATCATGTATGTATGTATATGTGTATATATGTGTACATCCATGCATGTATCTATGCATCTGTGCATTGAAGCATGTGTGCAACTATGTGTCTATGAATACATTTTATCCAGCAATCAATGTCAATTAATAGACTAGCGCTTGTACCTAGAGAATGTTCAAGGATTGTGCTGATAGAAAACCATATGCATATCAATATGTTAGAGAGCATGTATCTATGCATGGGTATGTATAGATGCTAATTGTTCTGAATTCTGGTTGCATGTTATTGCATTAAACAATTAAGAATAAGTGCTAGATAATTGAAGTAAAATGACCCCATTCAGTTGGTAGATCAATTTTTCTCGGCCCTTTACATGTTAACTGAGAGTTTTGAAGCTTTTGTTGTTCATTGGTAGTCTTTGAAGCTTAAATTTCATAGTATATATAGCATTTTACCCAATAGCTCTATCATTCATGATGATTTAGGCAAGTTCATATTTCCTCATTCATCCTTGTATCGTCTCATATCTAAATAATTAGGCAACTGCTAATTAGCCTTTAAGTACATAGCAATTCAAAGAAAGAAATAATTGCAATTAGCCTTGTGTACATTTGAACTATTAATGAAAGGAAATTAACAAACTAGCCCTAGAAAACCATGTGCGTGTTAATGTGTTGAATAACATGTATTTGTGCATGGGTGTATATGGATGCTATGAGTTGTGATTTCTACCATTATGTAGCGCTTACTATTACTTGTACAGCCAAGCGACATGCAAGTAGAATTCATAGTTCATAGCATCCAGATACATTCAAGGACAAATACAAATCAAGGTTGTTGGCATCCTGATAAGAAAGATGATGAGATACATCCATATAATGTATGTCACAACATCTTATTGAATAAAGATGATTTGGTTAGGCAGGTTATAGATGATAATCCTTATTGGTGTGTGGCTAATGCTCTTTTTGATTGAAGACTTGTCAAGAAAATTACATGCCAATACTATTAGAAAACAGGTATAATTAGATTAATTGATTGACTATGATTGATTGACTATAATTTTTGTTCCAAAGCGCTCTTTATGGGACCACTTTGCAGTAATCAAAAAAATACAAACTCTACAGGGCTCACATGCATGAAGTAAAATGAACAAGAGGATTTCTACATAATACCTATCAAACACAGATGAAACCTTCGCATTTCAACAAGAAATTTGAATAGATAATACTAAAAGTAGTTAAAAATACGAAATTATGCCTATGAGGACAACAACCACAACTTTTAACAGAACCCCTCTATCCTTTATGCTTTGATGACAACGGAAAAGCTCAAAGCAACACACTGTTGACTCATAGTTCAAAAGCTCTCATTATCGCACACGTTGACATAATGTTGGTTCCAAAGCCCTCTTTATGGGACCACTTTGCAGTAGTAAATAATATACAAACTTTACAGGGCTCACATGCATGAAGTAAAATGGACAAGAGGATTTCTACATAATTCCTATCAAACGCAGATGAAACCTTCGCATTTCAACAAGAAACTCGAATAAATAATACTAAAAGTAGTTTAAAATACGAATTTATAATCAAAGTATAACAATGCCTTAAAGCACTATGAAACCCTACTTGCATTTCTGTTTGCATGTACTTGGGTTAAACATTTAATTATTGGTTCTTGATAATGGAATGAAATGAACTTGGACATATAGAAATAGAATGACCCCATGGAATTGGAACATCAATGTTTACATGGCTTTAACATGACAGCAGATTTGTGTGCATGAGACTTATTTGAATCTCAAATGTCATACTGTATGTGGCATATTAGCTAGTTGGCTTAACATGATAGCTTTCAAACAAGTTAATTCAGCGATCAATCAAGCTAATTGGCTGATGAATTAATTGTGTTCCATGGTTAGTCATAGCTAATTATTAGTCATATTTATCCTCCAAATCAGATAAATCAATCTTGCTTATTCACATTCACAGATACACAATCTTTCTAAACATTTTGCATGCTTTTAATAGAAAAAGAGCTTTAGAACAGGATATGTACATTCATCTAAGCATAATAAGACGTATATTTTTTATAGATATAATGGTTTGAAATGTTGTCATGAATATGCATACCAAATATGGAAGTACAAGCAAAAAATTTAAACTATTTAAACTGTTTGACAGAATTCCTTGAAGAAATGTTGGCTCTTGGTGTGTAGTGATTGCAAATTATGCAAAGAATTATTTGTCGAAAAAGGCTTTTTGCAAACATTCAAGCAAATCAACTAAATAGCTGATCAAGTTAACTGTGAATCAAGTTACTTGACTAATCAATTAAACTAGTTCATTGATAGATCAATTTTCTTGAATAGTTAATTATAGTTAATTAAAAAACATCTTTATACACCAAATCAATTAAACCAATCATGGCCATTCATATGCTAAAAAAGGAATTTCTTGAAAAGGCTTTATAGACAAGGAAGCAAATGCAATTGCTAGGTGTAAACCGAAATTGCAAAATCTTCGCCAACATCTTCCTTTCTGTTTCTTGTGCTACAAATATTCAACAGGCTATAGCTGTCCATATTAATTGTATCCCTTCGTCTATGTTGAAGCCATATGTTTATTCTATTGCTTTCGCTATTATTTCATGAAAGCTCAAATGTCATAGTATATGTGGCGTAGCAGCTAATAAGTCCATCTCACATTTTGCTCATGACAATTTAATTTGTCTCATCTCTCTCTGAAACATTAATCAAAGTCAATTAACAAACAAGTCAATCTTACACTTGACTCGTGCAAATTAAGTCAATTCTATCTTTTACTCATTAATGAAATTAACTAATTAGCTTAACAAGATAGCTTTGAAACAAGTTAGGTCAGTGATCAATCAAGCTATTTGACTGATGAGTCAATTGAGTTCAATAGTTAATCATAGTAATAGCAAACAAATCCTTGTTAGATGATGTCATTGTTGAATTTTCTTTTGTGTCCCTGTCTGCACTTTTGCTACAGCTTGAAGCAATGATGCTTCATGGTTCAAGTATTAAGTGTAATTGGAAACCTTTTTTGACTTAAATTCATTGATTTAAATCCGTTTGGAAACCATAGTTACAGTGGTTCTTTAGGCTCGATACAAAACAACAATATAGTTAAAATGCATAGCAAAAGCCTGTAGAGAACCATGCTCACACTTGTGCATTTGGAATTCAAGAACTTATGATAAATAGACTACTAGGTTAATCTATTTCCAATTGATACTTGTTTCCATTGGATCTAAAAAAAAACTAGCTAGTGTATTTCAGTGTTTTGACTATTAGTATCCATTACACTATCACTGTCATCCATTGCAATTATAATTTTGGGAGTTGTTTGCACAAATGTGTTTTCATGCATTGTGAAACCCAACTTGCATTTCTGGGATAAAATGAAGCAAAATAAATAAAAGTAGCAATTTTTTGCCTTGAGTAACTTGTCTCTTGGTATTCATTCAACGAGCACAGGAGCTTTTGCTCTGTCACTGTAAACGTCCCCTTTCTATTGATAAAAGCTGTCAGTTTTCTAATCTATGTCTTTGTTTAAATTTATTTTTATATGTCATCTTGTTCCGGACTCTCAATAAAAAAAGAATCTCCATATTCTACCACCAAAGAAAATGCATTAACATCAAAGGAGTTTGAAATTGAAGATAACAAACCTAATAGCACTCACTTGGATAAATTGTTTTCTATAGTTACAATTTTATTGGTTCCTAGCGTCAAGGAAAGAATACTCATGCATTCGGTTGAAATGCTTTTAACTGGCAGCATTGGGCAATCACATTTTGCCATTTAATATATTACTTATTTTTTTGTATAGTTTGAATTTGGAGAGCTATTTTATATATTGGAAAATTAGCATTTATCTATTTTCCTATTCGTCCAAGTAGCTTTATAAATCATTTTCATTTAAAATATTCGGGAAAATGTGAACGCATAGATTGATTAAATAAATTTAAGCAAAGGCATAGTTTAAAAGTTGGCGGCTAGAGGTACGTAATCCATGAATGCAGATTGAATGCATTAAAATATCAGGAAAATGCGAGCGCACAAATTGATTTAATAAATTTAAGCAAAGGCATAGTTTAAAAAAACTGGTGGGTAGATGTGTGTAATGCATGAATACAAATTAAATGCATTGAATGGCATCTGGCTCGAGGTGAAGGCACTGGAATGGCTTGGAGGGCACGTGTGGCCAGGGTACTTTGGTCATTTAATATAGAGTTAAGTCACTTGCTATGCATTTCTATTACTTTGTGTGTGTTGTTTTTGTGTTTTGTAAGCGCTTGTTCTGAGGAAGAGTTTGTAGCGACTGAGCAGGAGATGTTATAGTTGCAAAGTCTAGACCCAGAAACGAGTTACTTGATATGATAATTTGTTATTTTCCACAGTTTCTTTCCATTAAAGTGCATAATGAAGTTGTGTTTCATAGTGCTTTAGTTCACTATCACTATCACTTTGTGCCTAATGTGTCAGTGCATGTATGCATGTATGCATGTCTCTATGTGCATATGCATTTACCTATGCGCATATCTATGTAGACATTTGTAGATGCATATATGCATGTATGCATGTGACTCTAGATATATCTATGCATATATGTATTTATGCATATATGTATGTGTGTATAGATGCATCTATGTGTATATGCATGAAAGCATATGGATACATATATGTTTATGTCCATACATGGATGTATCTATACATATATATACATATGTATACATATATGTGTGTGTCTATATGTCTTTTCTAGGAAAGAGTTTACAGTGACAGGGCAAAGGTTGTCATGGTTCCAAAAAGGACACTTGCAGACAAGCTACTCCAGGCAATAAATAGTTTTTTTCATCAGTTTTCTTTTATTTTAACGTCCATAGGTAGATTGAGTTTCATAGTGCTCAACCTACGCTATTCTTCAGAGACTAGTTCCTTGGACAAGCAATTGTCTTTTGTCCAATGTACAATATGGGAGCTTAACAATAACTTGGCGCTTATGAGTCCTCTAAAGATTGCATATCTTCAATTACTGCAGAACTGTTTCATAGTGCAAGCTTTAGAGCCACTGTTCTGTTAGCATGTCCCATAATGGGACCTTTCAAACAATATGAGGATAATGTGTTGAGAGGACTTTACAAACTGTCAGGCAAATGCAATTTATAGCTATAAGCCTAAACTCCACAATTGCTTTCATCTCTCTCGTTGTCATTAAAGCATAAAGCAAAGAGGATTTTTTCCCAACTTCTAATTTTTGTACTTTTACATGATAATTCACCTTATTGATTAATGAATCAAATTATCTTAATTAATTAATTTTCTTTTCCCTTCCGTCATTTTATATCTAATTAATTAGGTAACTGTTGAATAGTATTTATATACATAATAATTAAAACAAAGAAATAATTATAACTATCCTTGTGCACATTTGACCCATCAAACAAAGTCAATTAAAAAATATGATTCCACTTGTTCACTGATAGTATTGGCATGCAATTTCCTTGAAAAGTCTTGAAAAAGAGGATTACTCACACACCAATAAGGATTCTGATTTGTAACGTTCCTATCCAAATCATCTTCATTGAATAAGACGTTGTGGCATACATTAATTGGATGTATCTCATCATCTTTCTTATCAGGATGCCAACAACCTT
>VDFB02309670.1:0-20487 GCA_007258455.2 Sequoia sempervirens | reverse complement strand
CCTAGTGAAATCACTTTAAGTTGTTTTAAAAAATGGGTCATTGAGGGTACACCTTCATGAAGGAGTTAATATTTTAAAAATAAAGTTTTATGTTGCCTTGTTGTGGGACGCCACCCTTGAGGGAATATGAATTTTGGAAAATTGAAAAGTCATCTGTGTCTTTTGGCGTGCCTTGAAGGGAATTTGAAGAGTTTCTCCTTTTCTATAAAAACAAAGCTTTGCTCTAGCATTTGGTATCTCATGTTTATGCTAAAGTTATGCTGTCGAATTGATTACTCAATTTGCACTTCGAGGAATGCTGACCTCCTAGTTCCCATCCAATTTCGTGTTTGCAAGATAACACCTAGTTGGTTTCAGACTGCTTCTCAAATCAGACTAGCAGACAGAGTTTCAAAGTGGTGAATTTTGATGTGATTACCAGTTTTCAAGTTGCTGGTTTCTACACAGCTGAAAGTCATTTTTGTTTCCAGCTTCTTGTACGATTTTATTTTGGTTCTGGGCATTCAAGAATATCAATTCTAAGGTGATGGCGACCCTCTCTAGTGAATTCCAGATTTTTAGTTGAAGTCTTTATTTTATTCTAGCAAAATCGCCCTTCTCAAGGGTCGTACCATTTCAAGTGCATTGGGAATTGTGCCATTAATTAATGATGGACTTTTGAGGCTATTTCTTCATCTTGTCATGGGTGCCTATCCTCCAGAGGTTCATTGCACTTCGTTTCACGCCATTCAGAGGTATTTTGGTGAAGTTATGAGCATTTAATTGATTCTTACAGTTGCTGGTTATTCATTTCCAGAATTGCAGATTTATATCAGACTTGTTACAGTTTGAATTTCCAGTCCTTTCTTCATCAATAATTGTTAATATTTATCATGGAATCATCCAGTATCATGGTTCTTGAAATCACTGTATTACTCATGTAATTTTGCAGCTCTCTTTCTATTTTGTAAGACTGTAAACAGTAGTACTGTTCCGGTCCTTTATTGCTGCAATTATTTCTTATTTCTCACATTAAGTACCCTTGGATGGTTTACCGCCAGTGTGGAGAATAAGTGTATCTTTCATTGTACCCACTGAAACAAGTGGAAAATTCCCCCTCCTAAGTGGATGCCTGCCATAGCGGATGAATTAGATAGTTGAATCTTCATGGCTAGTTATCCGCCTAAGTTTACTTTCAAATTGTAATAAGTACTCCGTCATATGTTAGCACCTCACCATCACTGGGATCTTGAGTGCACATTCTTGACATTGAGTTTTATCTTCAGTTCAGTTGCATTCTTTTTCTGTATCAAGTTTGGATCCTAGGGATCCTCTGACCATATGCCCGCCCCTCTTCCTTAAGTGGTTTTAGGGCGCATTCTTGGTTAGAGTTGCTTTGATAGTGTTTTGGATTTGGCGCTAATGCTAATTAAGTTGGCCAAGTGTTGGTGATTGTGTAAAACTGTGGAAAAAAAATTGGTTAGCATATTTCAAGGAAGAAGAATCCTCATCAAGATTAGGAGGATTAAGATCCTCTGAAGAACTCTCATCATGATGCATGGGCTCCAATCTGATAGTGGAGGGAGAAGTGGTAAGAGAAGAACTCGAAGGGATCTTCTCAAAATGAACAATCCTCTCAATGAACAACTCATGAGTGGTAGGATGGAGAAGCCTATAGCATTTGACATCATCTGGATACCCAACAAATATGCAAGGCTTGCTCTGCGCATCCATAACCTTGCGTTTCACTGCTAGAATGTGGGCCCATGCAAGAGAGCCAAACACTCTAAAGTGCTTAACTATGGGTTTCCGACTAGTCCAAGCTTGAAAAGGAGTTAACCCCCTTCATAGCTTTGTGAGGAACTTTGTTTTGGATGTAACACGCACAGTTGATGGCCTTTGCCTAGTATTGAGGTGCCAAAGATTTGGAGTGAATCATACAATTAGCCATCTCTTTTAAGGACCTATTCTTCCGTTCTGCGACACCATTTTGTTGTGGATTGTTGTAATGTCCCCTTCCTAGGCAGTACAGCTATTTCAGGGGTTAGCCTATCATTCAGATCCTCGTAGGATGGCAAATGTGTTTAGAGGATCACTTGTGGCAGTTATCCAACATTTGGGAACAGTATTCCAGCAGTTGACTCAGGTTTTGGCCTTGGTAGACACTTTCAGAGTGGTTTTTGGGAACTTACTATTTATAGTAAGTCAAGCAGGCAGGAGTTTCTATTTCTGGCAGGGCACCTGGTTCAGTTGGTCAGTTCAGTGTCGATCCAGTCTGACAGTTTGGTGAGCGGATAGTGAATATCAAAGCATTTAATGATATGGGGAAAATATTTAAGTTGTGACTTTATAATATAAAGTCAATTAATTAAATATTAAAATATTAATGGAATAATATAAAGTATTTTATACTTTATATTTAAGGGGTCGATTATTAATGACTTAAATACTCAATAGTCATTTATTAAAAAGGGATGCCATATTTAATTATTTTCCCTAAGTTTGAAGAGGCGAATTTATTAATATTTAAAATGCTCATTCACTTGCTTTTTTGGGTCGACTTAATGAGAGAAGGCTTATATTTCATCTGAAGGCAAATCGAACTGGATTGTGGATTATTCTAATTTGTCTTATTATCTCTCTGAGAACATTGGGATTTGTGAAACAAGGGTTTCTGCGAATCACTGGATTTTGAAGAACGTTCCCTCTTCAGAATCAGACATACTGAGACTGTGAGATACCAGTTGAAGATTGTCAATGGGTGACTTTATTCAGAAGTCATATTTGTTCTTACAAAGGAAAGAAATAAATAAGGGTTTAAAGAAGAATATAGAATCAACAGGGAAGTCGACTTTCAGCTTCATCCATCACATCATAGGCCACTTTCCCTTCAGCCGTACCATCATCCTTTCTTGTTGTCAGGCCGTACTGTACCAGCAGTTTGGCGTGTGGATTTGTGCAAGAAAACGCCTTGTTTTTCTAGGCGACTCAACTTCCACCTTGGACGCATATCTACTGTGGGCATTTGGGTGCTATCTGGCATTGGAGATTCTTGTCTTTTCAGCCGTTCATTTCCAGTTGTCTTTCATTGCTGCGCATAAATGCAATCAGTTTCTTTACTTCGTTTATGGCTGCTTTTTCATGTGCATGCCTGCCTTACTCTATTGTGATTTATTAATTGAAGAAATAAAGGCGTTTGCAGCTGAGATATATATTCATTGTTATTTAGATTCAATCCATGCAATTTTATTTTATTTATTTTCAAAATCTCATTCATTCAATATACTGGAAAAGCCTCAAAAAAATCAAAACACAGAAAACAAACAAAACTTTGCATTCACAATCAGTAGACGGGGTTGAGAGACACCAGGTCTCTTACAATTGTATGGAACTGTGTGCTGCATGTTGATACCTTCTGAAGCACAAAACTGTTCAAATTGATGATTAACATATTCACCCCCATTATCTGTATGCAGAATCTTGATGAACTTCCCAAACTGTTTCTCTACAAAAGCTTTGAAATCTTGAAAATGCTCAAAGACCTCAGACTTCTGTTTGAGAAAGTAAACCCAAGTGTATCTGGAAAAGTCATCAATAAATGTCAAGACATATCTAGCCCTGTTGAAAGATGGTTGTGGAAATGGTCTTGCCAAGTCACTGTGTACCAACTCCAATAGCTGTGTAGCCCTCCATGCTTTGCCTTTATCATATTTCTCCTCAAGATGCTTACCAAGAATGCATCCTTGGCAAACACCATCAAAAAATCGAATAGAAGGCAACCCTATAACCATATCCTGTTGACTGAGTTGTTGCAAGTAATGGTAGTTCAAGTGGCCAAACCGTTGATTCCACAAACAACTCACCTCATCTGCATGAGTGAGTAAGACTGTCGAAGGAGAGTCAAGAATAAAGTGAGAAAAATGATATAGTCTGGACTGGTGATCTGCTTTTCCCACAACAATTGTAGACCCATTTTGCATTTCACTGATTACCACTGTATCTAGAGTGAACTCAACTCGCTTGCCAGAACCAGTGTGAGTGATCTGATAAACATATAGGAGATTAGTTGACAAAGATGGAACACAAAGAACATCCTCAAATGTCCCTTCACCCACATCAACAGACCCTCTCCCATGCACTTCAACAAGAGTGTCATCACCCATTAATATGGTAGGCATAGAACATGGCTCCAAAGAGGTAAAATTATCATCTGATGATGCCATGTGGTGCGAAGCACCCAAGTCAATGATCCAAGACTCTGGTTGTAAAACAACAACTAGGGCCTTGCCCTTTCCTCTCCCCTTACTTTTGTCTATGTCCTTAGAAGACCCTTCTGATGGACTTTGTTTGACTGAATCATGCACCTTGATATTGTTCTTTTCTAGAAGATGTGAAAGGTGATCTATTTGTTTCTTTAAACAATTATGTTCATTGTGACCAGGCCTCTTACAGTAAGAACACTTGACCTTCTTCTTAGGTTGATCACCTTTTGGTGAAGAGGTCTGATTATCTGCTTTTGAAGCAATGGGTTTATGATCTTTCTTCTTCTCTCCCTGGTTCTTTTGTTTCTTATCGTTCTTGCTAGGCTTTTTCTATTCTTTTGTGCCCTGATTGACAGCTAAGGCATGTGACTTAGAGGGCTTGATTGTACCCATTAGAACCAATTTGTCTTGCTCCCTAGTGAGTTCTGCAACAAACTCATCTAAAGAAGGCATTTTATATGTGGAAGCTAGGGCACATTTTGTAGCATAGAATGTAGAAACAAATACAAAATAGTTAGGACCAAGTTTAGCAAGAATACTCAAGATCAGTTGCTTATCATCCTTCTTGATTCCACACTGTTCTAACTGCAATTTAATGGCTTTCAATTTTGTGAAGAAGTCCCAGATAGTGTCAAAACTGCTAGGACTTAACCCTATGAGTTCATTCTCTAATCGATGAACCCTTAGCTCATCCTGCTTACCAAAGAGGCTTTCCAATTTAGTCCACACATCATTTGGTGTTTTAGCAGACTCAATATGAAAAAGAAGGTCAGGGGAGACTAACATGCACAGAGTACGAAAGGCTTCATCACATTTGTTAAACCATTTAATCTTTTCTGCATCATCTTTAGGTTCAGTTTCAAGTCCCATTGTAACATAATGATATCCGTGTCTTTTCAGATATATTATCATCTTAGATTTCCATTCAAAATTGTTAGTGTTGTGTAGCTTTGGGAGATATTTTCCCACAAAATAAAAAATTATCTCAAGGCAGGCAGGTCGGCCTTTGTTCTACAAATAATATTTATATTGTTCAAGGTTGGCTCTAGATGAGGGGTTGCCTAGCTTGTATATATAGGAGAAGGTATCTCCTCATTTGAGCATCAATCAATCAATCAATCACTCTCCAATTCTCATCTTCAGCAATAGCAGCAGTTCACCTCCTAGTAGTAGATTCGATTCTAAGAAGAAGTATCATCTTTCGTATTTTGCTTCAAGGAGAAGTGTCTCCATTCATTGTATTAGACTTGGCCTTGTGTATGTAGTTTCTGCACTTATTCTTCTAATATATAAGAGATCATTTTGCTGGGTTTTTCTCCCTCGAGTAGGAGGGTTTTCCTAGGGTAAAATATTGTGTTCATTGTCTTTGAGTTGTGTTTTATGCTTATTGCATTTCTGATTCAAAAAAACTAACAAAAATAGTTATATGGAGTTAAAATTGGAAGTGTAGATGCATCCATGAGTGCAGAAAAGAAGATTGCAAGGCAGAAGGAAAAGTGCGAAAACACTAGACACCCCCTCTTTTCACTAGTTTCTGAAATGACCCCCCCCCCCTTAGAAATTACAATGCTGGCACTTTATAATTAGTGTGATTACAATGCAAAAATTCAGATCTTTCAAAATCTTACAGGGCCCAAAATGGCCAAGAACTGAAATTACAATTCAAGTACAATATGAGATCAAATTGAGAGCAACAATGTGGAGTACACAAAAAAATATGAACTATGGAAAAAACAGCTCCAAAAACGGAGTCCGTTTGCACAAGTTATGGCTCCCGGAAGGTCTCAAAACGAGAATTGCGCAACAAATTCTGGATGAATCTTCAATTTCTAAAAAACTAGAGTATCAAATAAAAAAACCAACTTCACCACTATGTGGAGCACAAAATTCTGCCCCAAAACAAAAAAAATGCACTTGAAAAGGCCTCCGTATCACCGAGAACGGGCCTCCGGAAAATTGCCTCTCAAACTGAAAATGCAAATGGAGCAGGGGGTGAAATTTTTTTAAGAACCTGCTGACGTCGTGCGGACGTCAACAAACTGCTATGTTAAATTTGATGGCTAGAGGCCCGTCAAAATTGCCGTCGCCCTTGTGCCAGAAATTGCCAACAGAATATTCTTTTCAACAGAATATTCCTAAGAATCTGTGTGCATTGGTGGAATCTTTTGGTTCACCGGTTCTGATTTAGCCATCGGATTTTTTAACTGGCCGAAGGTTTTTTTTATTCGAGGGATTTTGAAAAGGGGTTCGCAGATTTGATAGATGGTGCCGGATTTTTTTCCCGGTTTATTTTAAGCAGTGTCGGGTTTGTGTTGACCGGCCCACAGTGGAGGTGGGTCCACTGCCACATGGCAGCTGGTGGGTCCCCCAACTTGCACCGCACGCAGCCAAGGTACGGAGGTACCCTACAGTCTACGGACTGCAAAAACTCTCTTTTTTGCTTTTTTCAATTTTATATTTCAAAAACAACTTTTATAATAAATAAAAATTTATGCATTTTGAATTTTTTTTTTTTGAAATAATAAAATATTTTTGAACAAAGGAATTTTTTTTTAATAATTAGTTTTCCGTATTGTCTATGTGGAAGGGGCCGTACGGCCCAGAATGCAAATTTTTTTTGCCTCAAAAGTCAACTTCTTTGATTTTGACGAATGGGTAGCTGATCTTTAGGTTCTTGGGCCTTCTGAGCACAATGGCGAGGTCCGTTTGGGCTGAAAGTGCTCCGATTTGACGGCTATCTCTAGGAACCACACTGAAACTCCTGTTTTGCAACTAGCTCCTCCGATCTTTGATTTTGGTGAAACGAAAGCCAATATTGACTTTCTTAGGCCTTCTAGACGCTATGGATATGCTGAAAACACCTCCAGGATTACCAGAAAGTTGCAATCACCCAGATCTCACAAGAACCAAATATGCAACCTAGATTATACAGATGCTTATTTTTCCTTTAAACTGTTCACGTTAGAGGAAAATGCTAGCTCTAGATTAGAGTCAAATCTCTCTAAGAAATCAGATAATAAAACTAAACTAAACCAAACAAACAGGCTCTGATACCATGTTAGATTCTTCGAGAAGCGAGAATCGAGCCAGGATTTGATGTCGGTCGTAGATCACATGCAACTTCACTCAACAGATGATTGAAGATCAAAATAGCGGAATGAAGAGAAATCTGAAATGAGAGAACAATAGAGACAAAGCAAGAGAATTTGAGAATACTCTTGTGACTCTCACCGAACAATCACCAAACTAGTCGAACTAGTGAAGGTGAGAGGAGAGTGCTCAATATATAGAAGAATAAGGGAAGATATATCCAAGAGGTGCATTAACTCGTACTACCCATAAAAGGTGGGAGGTTATCACCTACTTGGTAAATGACAAGACATGTGCCATAACCTCCTCAAGTGAAGACAGGAGAGAGGTGGCACATAAAGCTAGAAGGGGGTGAGAAACCCAACTACCCCATAAACTACTTAGGTAAAAACAAAATAGTGGTTATGAGAGGTGGCACAACAAGCCAAAAAAGGATGTGTAACTCAACTACCCATGTGTGGGGAGAGAGTGACACATGTAGCTGTTGTATTTTTCCATGTGTCCTCATATTACCACATCTAATAAACCTAAGCAAGCTTAAATAATATGTGTAGGAAAAAATAAATACCCCTAACATAAGGAAAATAAAAAACCTACACTAACACTTGTCTATCTTATCTTTGTGCTTAATCAAAGAATGCTTCCAAAAATATGGACTAGGCAAAAGTCCGTTGTAATGCATTGAAAGATTATCAATTTTATAACACTATTAAATTACTCTTCACATGTAACTAAGATTACTTATTTTGCATTTACGGCACGTGTTAAAATTTGAGGTGATCTATTTTATGTAGTAGAAAAATGTTTGGTTTCAGGTTGAAACCTCAGGATGATATCTAGGAAGTGGAATGTGAACATTAGCAATGCATGGGATGTGGTCCTTTAGTTGTCTTATCTTCATAAATAGAAAATGGTGTTTAACTTGTTTTGTTCTCTTTTTGACATGAATATCATTATTTGTTTTTCATGGAGAAGTTTTTTCTGTGCCATAGGGTAATTACTTGTGGTACTTAATCATGTTGAAATTGTATCTGTTTTTTGTTTACTACACAATTTGAATGGATAAAATATACTTGTTGGGTATCAAATATAGGTTAAATAGGTTGGATTCATGAAGGTACTAATCTTTTGGATTTTTGTACCACATCTTTGATGGAAAACATTCGTTCTATAGAATTCTGTCAATGACTGTCATACTACAGGTGGCCTTGGATAACATTTCTAACTTTGTAAGTTATTCACAACAAAATATCCACTCCAATTGAACTCTTGGGAGACCAGATCTACTGACTAGATTCTTTGATATTTGACTGAAATTTAGAATTTCATCTTGGATGTTGTTTCTAGTTTAGTTTTGTTATTTTGGATGCATAATATCGTTTGTTTTTCATGTTATCATCGGAAGCAAAAGCAGTAGTAGTCATATTTACTTGGTCATGTAGACATTCTGCAATGAATAATGATGTCTATTACATATTTCATGGAGTGATACTTTCTAATTGTTGATTATTCTATGATGGTTAACTTGTAGGCCTCAGAGCTTTCCTCTTAAAATGACTGGCTGGCCCACACAATTAGAAGCTTATGCTTTCTTGGTTGTCAGCCCTCCATCTATGGCTCAACAATTTGAGAAGGTTTGCAACCTTACTTTAATACTATACATCCTTTTGACCATATCATTGGAGTTTGTCATATATGTAACTATTGTATTGTCATGATACATTGAATTTTTCTACAAAGAAAGGAAATTTCACACGTAAAGATAATAAGTAGTGCCTAAAATACTTGTATTGTGAGTAGAAATTTTAATTGGATACCATAGTTTTTATTAGATGAATTTTGGTAGAGTAGAGGAAGCCATTGTTGAACTTCCAAGGGAGACTGTAGACACCGGTTATTCTATGCCCTTTATCAGGTCTACATGTCATTAACTTTGTTTTGGACTCATCTAAGTTGACATACTACCAAACCCTTGACAACCTATGGACATAATCTGCTTATACATTTTCAAACCCATAAAGTATTTTGAAAATTTAATTAATCACCTTATCCACTGGGCCTAACTGCTGAAATCGTATGACTTGCCAGCCATGTCAGAAACATATAATTCATTTGAATATATAAATATGGTCATTTTTTTCTCATTCAATGCTTATTCATCACCATGGGGAGCAATAAAGTGTCTATAGCTGAGGTGGGAACTATCTTGAGATTTGTGCAGTGACATTAAAGAGTGTATTGGTGATATCAGAGAGGTAATACAACATCTGCTGACTGTTGTTTCATTTTGCTTTAACCGTTGAAATCAGCAATGCAACCTATGACATCAAAGTGTATTTTTTGATAGAAAATATTATCTTTGATAGAAAAATTGAATAATTTTTTTTTGTTGTGCTAGAGGTATCACCACAACCCAACCCAATGCCCAACCAGCCTTGCCTTGGTCTTAACTTTTTTCCAAGTTGGGGTCTGGAAGGGGCAAGCTGAGGCGAGACTAATCCTCTGGGGATGCACACAACTGCCCGCTAGCCATAGCATTGGGTAAGACTGGGCATCGGAGTCGAACCCAAGACCTTAGGGAGCAAATCCAGGACTCAAGCCAACTCCGCTACTCGTGCGGGCCGAAAGTTTGAATATTTTTACTATCATAAATGCACTTGTATAACAAATGATGTAGACTAAGAGACAAAGTTGACGGTTGTTGATTCTATTACTATTGATGTCGGCATATGAAAGGTTGGCTATGACATCTGTGAGGTAAGTTTATTTTTCTATTGACTTGTTGGGATGTCAATGGCTTGCCATGAACAAATTCTATGATGAGATCGATGACAAGATTGAACTAACATAAATTTCCAAGTATTACCGCATGTATTCCATTGCCATCAACATGAGAAAAGAAACATCCTATATCCAAATTTGTGCTGACCATTGAAGTTTGAATGCAATGACTGTCAAGGACCCATCTCCCATCTCATTTGCTAATTTCATTTTGAAAGGGTTGCTGGGCTGCATTCTGTATTCCTTCCTAGATGAATTTTACAGGTACGACCAGATTAGCATCATGGAGGACAATTTGAAGATAGTGTAGTGTAAAACACTAAATACACATCTATCATGATTTTGTTTGGATTGTGCAACACAGTGATTGCCTCCCATTATCATTTTTGCACATTTGACAAGATGATGGTGTTGGGATTAGGTGCCATTCACCTTGCAAATCCTAAACAAGTTATATTAGTTTTATTTAATGTTGTTGATAAATAACTGTTATGTCTCCAAGGAACATGGAGAGAGTAGAGTTGGAAGCCCTCTATGTGGTAGGAGAATATTTATCTTCTCCCATGTAATTGTAGTGGCATTTAAGTTAGGAGCTACTTTTGGGAAGATATTGAAAACTGGGTAAAAATCAAGAAGCATAAGAAGGCACAAGAGCATCTTCTATTATGGGATCTTAATGACAAATTTGGTCAATCTTCCATGGACCACCTAGGAATGGGATCTTGGTTAATTTGATGATTATGATAGAATCTATGATGTTTATGACACAGGAGGTGGATGTAAGGTGCATAAAAGGATTTGCTATTAAGGGTATGTTGATTGTTTCATGAGGTGTGAGATATCCTATGAGGATTTGTAAACCTAGTTTTGGGTGTGTGGTGTTGGCCATTTGTTTTGGAATACCATTCATGGTATCTTGTATTAATCTCTCCTATATATTGGTGCCTTGAGATGGTAGTAATACCAGATTATTTTGTAGGTCATTCAAGCATCGATATGCTATCGGGGTTCAAAAGGATAAGTTGATGTATTGTAACTTATTTAATTGTTAATACAGACTTAGGTTTGTTTGTGTGTGGATTTTTTCCTCAAAAGATCTTCGTATTATGGTTTGCATCTACTTTATGGTTGATTTTCATTTCTATTTATGATCTATCATTGTTATTGAATTTGGTTGCATTAAGATCAACATATATCTTTATATGGTTACACATTGTTTCAACATGTCATATCCTCGATTTGGAGGCAGATTAATTTAATTAATTAAGTTGTCCAAATATTGTTATTTCATAAGGATGACTAATTGATTAATTTAATTAAATTAAATATTAAATTAATTATTTATAAAGTTATCCTAAAAATACAATATGCTAAGGTGACTTTATATTTAATTAATTTAATGATAAAGTGACTAAAGATAAAATAATATCAAAAATCACTTAAGTGAATAAAATAATAAAATATTCTAGAAGCTTCTTGGAGATGGGTTAGAAAAGTATATAAGAAGCTCATTGCCAGTCATTCAAGCACACGTTGATTTTACTTCTATTCTATTCATACCTGCATGGTAGAAGAAAAGCTTGAATTCTTTCATTGCCTAAGGGTTTGAAGACTCTAAGGTACCAGTTTCGATTGTGAAATATCAGTCCTAGCTGGAATTGTGAGAAATCCATCCAGGGTTTCTATTTGTGCTTCATTGAAGAGTTGATTTGGGTATAATAGCTGATGTATTATTGCCCTAGTTGAGTTGATGTGATAGCTAAAGAATTATTGCATCTTAAGTGCAGCAGCGGAGATATTGTTGCATTTGATTGATAAGTTTGATTTCCTACAACAGCTGATGTATTGCTGTAATTTGTTGGAGAAAATATTGAAGAACATTTTCAGTTTGGAGTTGCATTGGTTTGGAACAATTGCTGCCATCAGTCTTCAATCAGGTTCTTGAATTGGCACTTTATTTGCATATTTATATCAGTTTGTAATTGCTGCTACAACAGCCTTGTATTTGCAGTTCCCATATCTTATAGTATTGGCATTGGCATTGGCATTGTAAAATCGCACCAGCTTAAGGGTGATAGCTTGAAGTCTTTTGCATATTGTAAATCAGTTTCATGATAGCAAGAAAAGAGTTTAGGGTTGCATATGACATGTTTGCTAAAATGTCTACTTGCTGAAGTAATCGTTTATACCAATAAGTTGCATACAAAGTGTATGATGAAATGTCAAATTGCTGTAGCTATTCATTTTAATTCATAAGTTTGCATGACAAGTGTTTGGTATAATCCCTCATTGTTGTAGCATTCAATTGGCATAAGAAACTTGCATACCAACTGTTTGTCTTAATGTCAATGAGTTGTAGTTGAATATTTGCACAAGTTTCAGCTATAGTGATGTTAGGAGTTCGCATGCTAAGTGTTTGCTAAAATACCTATTGGCTGTAGCTTTACATTTACGCAGTTGCATTTCACTTTCAGTTATTATAAGGCATTGTAGCTCATCTCAAGCATTAGCTTCAGCTTTGAAAGAGTCTGGGTAATGTATGACAAGTGTTTGTCATAATGTCTCTTGTTGCTATTATGCATTTGCATTATATTTTCAGTCATCATTGAGCATTGGAAAGTCAATGGAATCCATTGCATTGCATTACCATTTAGTTCCAGTCCTTGCATACTTTCATTTAAGACATTTAGTTGATCAAAACATCGTATGCATTTGAAATTATCAAAAAGAAACTACAATCAGCAGGTTCAGACTTTGCAAGGTAAGTGTTTGACAAAATTCCCGGAGCTTCAAATCATCAAGTTAAGGCCAGAATTAGCAAGGGACATTACACAACATTTGATATCAGAGTCATGGTTGGCTTGATTAGAAAGAGGGATGCTTCTATTAGAATGTTTAATTGAGTTTTACGTTTTTGCTACAGCAGGAGTGTATTGTTTTCTTGTAGTTTAAGGTTTTGGGTGATAGAGATCATGGCTAGTTCATCTTGGTTGGAGATAAAAAAGTTTAGTGCCATAGGCTTTGAGCTTTGTACGTTGAAGATGGAGGATCTCTTGGAGGAAAGAGATCAAGGGATTTCCATGAATAGTGAAACTAATTTGGAAAAGATGTTAGATGAAGAATGGTTAAAAGTTGATAAAAAGCTCATGGCAACACACAATTGTGTTTATTTGATTACTTTTTATTGAATATTTCTAATGAAACTATTGCACATAAATTGTTGATAGAATATGAGAGAGATATCAAACATAGAGTGAAGTTATTTAAAAAAAAAATTGTATTATATTAAAATGAAGAATGGGGACTTGGTTGCAAAACACTTAAATGCTTTTAATCTAATCTTGAGTTATAGTCAGTTGATGTGAAGACGGATGAGGATAAATGCATTTTATTGTTATGTTCATTGCTTGAATCTTTGGATAATATGGTCTTTGCAATCAATTGTTATTTTATAGATGATTTGAAGTTGGATTCCTTTATTGCCACTTTGCTCTCAAAGAAAATGAGGACTTTGGAGGGGTCCAAGGATGCATTGCATGTGTGAGGTAGATCTGAGAGAGGAAAGGACAAGAAGAAGGGTGATAATGACAAGTCTAAGGACCGTTTAAGTCCAAGTGAAGGTCTAAAAGACTTGGTAAGATAAGATTGAGGTGTTGGAACTATAGTAAATGTGGGTATCTCAAAAAAGGAATGTAAGAATAAGAGGAAAAATAATGAAGATTCCTCTACCGATAAATTCTTTGATTATGAAGCTATTGAAGCTTTTATTATTTTCACTAACTTGACTTTCATTGTGGTGCAAGAGCACCAATCTTTCATTTGGTTCTTCATTAGTAGTTTCTTGGATAAGGTGTGCTAGGGTGTTTAAGTTAAGGTCTTGAGTCCAAATAAGGTCCAATATGACCATTCTTATGTAATTGATCAATCTTGATGTCTTTGATTCCATATTATAGAAGTTGTAAGTCATGTTGAGGGGTTGTCAAGATTGACAAGGGTTGTCAATTTAGGATAAGGTGTTGAATTTCTTTGTAAAGTCTTGTTTTGGGATTCAATAAGGTCTAAAAAGAGACCATCTCTAATGTTTAAGTGTTAGGAGAGTCATAAAATGCAAATTTTACAAAAATGTGTAAAGGGTGTCATTTTACCCTCCAACAGTCACAAGAGGTTTGAAAAGTGGTTAGATGGTAGTTGGTCGTTTGGTTTTGGTGGAGGAACCTTTAAAAAGGGGGATTTCATCGTTGTGAGTTTTGGTTGAGAGTTTTTGAAGGCAAATTAATAAAGTTTCTCTCAGTTTTTTTTTCTGAAAATCACTGTAATTCTCTTTATTTCCAGGTCTGTATGGAATGTACAGCCTTTAGGTGGCTAAAAGTCTCTCATGATTTCCATAGTAGCATGAATATATTGTGATTTTTTGGTTTGGAGGTATAAAAGTAAGTTTGAAGCATTCAAATACTTGTTTTCTCAGACAGGCCGAGTTACCCTGTCTTTTGGGGTTTTGAGAACTCTCACTATGTAAAAGGGCCCATACACCGACTGTAATTACTGTGACAGGTGTAATGGGTTCTAGGGTGTTAGAATAGATGGTAGGATGCTTGATTTGGGTTGTGGAGGAAGAATAAGGGAGATAGTGTTGCTGCCCCTGTTGATTTTTGTGAAGAAAATGCATGAAAATAGTGGTTTTGGTCTAGGGTTTGAAGAAATCCTTGTGGAAAGTCGGTTCTTATGAGTTTGTGAGCATGTACGGGGTGGTATAAAAGTGTTTGAAGAAGTTTTAGGGTCTGTGTGGGTGTGGAACCATACTTTTCAGTAAACCCTCATGAGGAAAGCCAAAGTCAAGGGTTTTGGTGTTTAGGGTGTTGCAGGGCCTTTCAGGGCTTATGAGTTGAGGAATTTGTGTGTTTTCAGGCAGAGAAGTGTAGTCCAATTGAAATCTGAGTGAAAGGGAAAGTTTAAAGTGTATCCCCTTTGTAAATCTGGCCTAATTCATGACCTAGGACAGTGTTGAGGGCCTAGTTTCAAGAGATTGCTCCAAAGGAGTCTAATTTGGTATTGGAGTATGTTGTGTAGACCCATAATGGGTATGTGAATCTGTGTCTTGTTTGGAGAGACCTTTATAAATTTGAGAGAAAAAGCCTAAAAACAGGGTCTGTTGACCTACAAGACAGTGAGGGTGACATTGTGAAAAATGAAGCAATTTTGAGAGAGGGTTTAAAGTTTGATAGGAACTTGTTTATGTTGTCCAAATAAGTGTTTGAAACCCCTTGAATTGCATCAAAGTGGTATCAGAGCAAGGGAGTAGGTCTCTTGAGAAAGAAGGTTAAAGAGTTTGCGTGCAAGGAGAAGGTATACTTGGAGGAATCAAAATGCCTCCTAAGGGAAGTGTTGTTGCAAAGAAAGTTGACAACCAAGGTAAGAAGATAGAAGCCTTGTAGAGGGAAATTGCTATGCTGAAGGCTAAAGGTAGGGCTCTCTTGGAGGAGAGTGAAATAGAGGAAGAAACCACTAGTGATGAAGAGGAGATGGATCCAGATGATGTAAGGATGCTGAAGCTTATGCAGGCTATGAGGAAAGATGGGCATAGCAAAATGGATGTTCCCATGTATGGAGGTAAATTAGATGGAGAAGAGCTCTTGGATTGGATAGGGGCTTTGGAGAACAATTTTGAAAGTGAGAAGGTAGGTGAAGAACACAAGGTGAAGAAGGCAAAAACCAAGTTGAAGGGACATGCCCTGTTGTGGTGGAATTTTGTGCAAGATGAGAGGGAGAAACAAGGAAAGAACAAGATCACTTCTTGGGAGAGAATGAAGACAAAAATCAAAGGTAAGTTCCTACCTAAAGATTATAATGTTCAATTGCTTAAAAGACTTCAAAATCTTAGGCAAAAGGATCTAGATGTGCAAACATATACTAAAGAGTTTTATAGGTTAAGTATAAGAGCAAAACATGAAGAAGATGAAGAAGAGCAGGTGGCTAGGTATCTCAATGGTTTGACATATAATATTCAAGATGAGATCAAATGGCTGTTAAGATTGAAGAAAAACTTAAGAGGAGACAAGAGAAGGCAACAAGAGGAAGAGGCATATCCTTGGTTTAGCTTGGAACTTTATTTTTCTAGAAAAATTGAATGACTTAGGGGTGCCTGTTACTTTTGAGAAGAGTGGTTGCAAGTTGAGTACAAGAAATTTGATATTGGCTAGCGGCACTGTTGATGTGATTTTCGTGACCGCACCAACACAGAATAAAGTCGCCAACGGCTACCCTATCCTCTCTTGATCAAAGTATTTCGCACGCTAAGATTGCAAGAAAGTTCGTGCGTTCAACTCCAAAGTTCCTTTAGTGCGAATAGTCTCAGTTGGCTCGATGTGATTTGCTGGTATTTCAAGGGGACTTACGGAATTGTTCAACAGTAGAGGAAGGGGGGTTTCACAATTCGACAGATTTATCAATGGAGCACGAGTTTCCTATTCTAACCAGAAAGTACTGAATTTAAAGTGGTTGCAGGGTTTAGAGAGTCTAAATCTATTCTAAGGCGTGGGACATGGCGATCAATTCTCACAAGCTTCAACCAGGCTCTGCTTTGCCTCGCTTCGGACAGCTTCCACAGAACCAGTGCAATCTTCAGAGGAGTAGCTCAAGGTGTTCAAATCACAACTTAGCATGAAAATACCATCACAACGACGCATATAAACATACAAATCATGATCGAAGTTAAGTACACGATATTCCAGTTGACCACACAAGGCACATTCACCATCAGCGAACACACTAGTGGTATGGATAGACGAAGTTTGCTCAAATTGAAGACCACATTCCACAACTAACATCTACTTGCATAAAAAAATGAAATTACGCTACTCTACGCTACTTGAAGTAGAAGGGATGAAGAAACCTCTCTAGCTATCCATAACAAAGTCGAATTTCACCATCAATGAAAAGATCTTTTATTATGAAAGTTTTACACAACAATTTCTTGCAAAAGTTTTCAAAGGAAAACTTTCCTTCTTCAACTACACTATCAATCTATACTAAGCTACTTCTAAGTTGTCCCTGTACTCTATGTCTACTGTCTAACTTTCTAAAGTGTCTACTCTAATTCTATTGAGGTACAAATGAGGGGGGATGCCCCTTTATATAGCTGGCCAAGTCCAACGGACGGCTCAGATTACAATCGGCTGGATGGCCCAGATTGTGCCACCTCAGCCCTAAACAAGATTCACCCTAAAAACCGCCACAAAGAAGAGTGGGGTAATAAATGAACAATTAATGCCCACCATCTTCTAGAAGATTCCTATCTTGAAATGCGTTCACACTGTTTTAACTTCTTGAACATCAAGCCTACAACTTTCTTTTTCCTGCTCGATGATGATTTTCCGCCTTGATGTTGTTCTTCAACTTTGAATTGTTTGGGTTTCCATTCTTTTCTCCATCTTGAGTTTTGAAAATATTTCTTCATTGTCACTTGAGCTGGGTACATACGAATTATCAACACTTAGCCATTTTCTCCAAGTATTTGCTTAATCTCCCCAAGTCACCACCGTTTAGTCTCGACGTTCCTCCTGCAAAACAAGCAAGGAGAAGAGCATCAGAACACTTCATAATATAAATTCACTTTACTTACCTGATTTTCCTGTTCCGATCTTTGAGGTTTGAGTGATCTCCGAAACATTTCTCTTCTAGGAAACCCCTCTTTCTTCATAACTTTTCAACATCCGCGTGCCATCTTGACGCCTTCATCCTAATATTTGAGTTTCACTTTAGCTTCACATTCTTCATGCCTTTGACAAATTTCATCTTCCCCAAGGGCGTATCATAATTCATTTCATCGGCTGGGTCGTTGACGACTTTGATTTTATCCAACCCTAGCTCGAGCAAAATGTTTTCATCGAAAATTATCCAGGCATCCAACTTCAAATTCATCCGCCAAGGCAAATTTTTATCTTGAAAACACATTTTATTCCTTGCCTTAGAAATTTTTCAAATTTTCTCTAGGAAATTCACCAACCTGGTGCCCATTTAAAATCTTTACCTCAAAATCCTTGGCAAGCTTTGGAAGACCTTAAAATCCATTCCTCATCGATAATCTTCAATACCCAAAAGAAAATTTCTTTTAGAACTTGTCGAATTCATGGGTATACAACGAACGGGTTCATTTAATCTTCTTGAATTTTGAACCTTAGAAAAATAACTTTCAACAAATTTATTCTTGTTCTTCACCCTTGAGCGTATTTCCTTGCCCTGACTTGAAATTTCTCATTGACCCTGTGGAGCTGGCATTATCCGACTTCTCCACTGGCAATTTCACTCATGCTTCAAGAAAATTTCATCACTCCAAGTCTAGGCGTGATTTTCCTCTAGAGAGGTGGAATTTTGTTAACACTTGGAAAAATATTTAAATTCCATTAGCACTTTGAATTTGCCTTAGGAAAATTTGATTCACTTCAATCATCTTGCCAGTGGTGAGAAAATTTTTATCAATTCACTTGGAAAAAATTTAATGCCTGGAGTGCATATATCATGAATAAGATATTTCCTCTCAACGCCTAGCAACCTTCATCTTACAACAACTTTGCAATATTTATCTTCCCCTTGGGCGTATTTCATACTTGAAGAGGACTTATCTCCATGCCTATCATATTTATTTCACCACCTTGCATCTAGGGCGCATCTCACTTGTCAGGTAGGAAATTTCAAACTTCAACGCTTAGCACACTTTATTCTCCATTTTCACCTTCAATGCCTTAGTAATATTTATCTCCCAGCATACTCCAAGATGGGCGCATTTTTGATGTCATGAAGGATATTTTAAATTTCAACTCCTAGCACTTTATCAACCTCACCTTCCTTTGGCGTATTTGACACTTGAAGAGGATTTCTATTTCCACGCCTTAGCCATTTTATTTCATTTTATCATATCAACTTGGGCGCATATCACACAGGCAGGAGGATGAACCTCATTTCAACGCCTTAGCAATATTTTATTTTATTTTACCTCACCTTGTCTTCATCCTGCATGGCGCATTTAGCATGAGGTGGAGGATAAACTTCCAAGGCCATCTTTGACCTCCTTAGACTAGCTTGGGTATGGGCGCATTTAGCATGGTGAAGAGGATATAAACATCCACGCCCTTGATTCCTTTTCAAATTTATTCTACCATGCAGCTTGGGCGCATTTGGCATGAGGTAAAGGATTAACACATTAACACCCTTCTTTTTGACCCTTTTGACTCCCAACGCCCTTTGGAATATTCCTTCCTTGCATGTGCATGTTGTCTTCACATGCCTCTATTTGGGCGCATTTAAGCATGAGAAGTGGATGAAGTTTAAAATTTTGTCTTTTCCTTGTCCTTGCATGGGCGCATATTGCCATAGGAGGAGGATTAACATCTTCACTTAGAATATTTTGAACATCCTCATTTTTCATCCCTTTGAGGGCGCATTTTGATGGGTGAGGAGGATGAAACTTCATACTTAGAAAATTCCAATCACTTCCATTCTTCTTGAGGGCGCATTTAGGGGTGGCAGGTGGATTTTACCAACACTTAAGATATTTTTCACCACCTTATTTCTCCTTGGCAAGCTGGGCGCATTTTCATGGTGGTGCAGGATGAAGTCTCAGACTTAGCCATTTTCCTTGTCTTCACCAGCTTCTTCATGCCTTACTATAAATAGTAAGTCCTTTGATTTTCATATCTCAGAGGCTTAGATTGCTTTGAAATTTTGAACACTGGATCTTCATGACTCCGTTAGCCTGTTGACACTGCTATTCTGAGTTGGCCTGCTATTTTTAGCCCATTTTTGAAGGTGGTTTGCTATTTATAGTAAAGGCTTGTTTCTGATACCTCCACGACTCCAATTGACTTGAAATTCGAATGATGCGCTCCTCACCACGTGACTTGCCCATTGACATCGGCGTTGTTGACTTTCTATTTTTAGCCTGTTTCTGAAATGACTTACTATAAATAGTAAGTGCTCCGTTTGCCTTCAAATTTTACCAGCGGATAGCTTGAAAGATGCTGATCCCGGAGGTATACATCGGTTTTTGAAAATTCTGGCATTTTACCCCTCTTTTTGGGTCCTGAAGCTGGAAACCCTAATATGACTTGCATGTATATCAAATGGCCTCCATTTGTCCTCGTTTCTATTGCATTGCAATTAGTTTGTGATTCTGAAGTGCTGGGAGGCGGCTACCGGAATGCATCTGCTAAAAATAGTAAGTTCCTGAATAAGTGATTATCTCTGTTTGCATGTCACATTACTGCGAAGCTCTCGAAAAACCCATAAGGAATATGCTGACATGCAAAGAAAACCCTGACATGCAAACCCTAAAAATAGCCTCTGAAGGCTGAACTCTGAAATTCATTATCTCACTTTGCAT
>VDFB02309669.1:0-10406 GCA_007258455.2 Sequoia sempervirens | reverse complement strand
ATATAACACCTTTTGAAATGCAATTTTATTTTGATTTTCAAATGCAACTTTATGTGATCTAAATGATATGCAAATGACTGATTTATTTTTTATTTTTTCATATTTAGAAAGATGCAAAATAATGCAAATCTAAACCCTAAATGAGATCTAATTAAATGTAAATGAGATGCAAATTAATTCAAGATCTAATCTAGGATGTAATGAAAGATTTCAAAATTAGAAAATTGCAATATTTAATGATTCGAGTTCACCAAAATGTTTAATCCAAAAAGTAGGGTTTACCACCTTGAATGAACAAGATGATAAACAACTAGATCTTTTTCTTATTAAAACACTCTATTATGATAGCCAAAAGATGAAAATAACAATAAAAAACTAACCCTAATAGTTATAGCAACTATGTGGGATGATTTTGGAGCACAAAAAGTTGTGTCCCTTTTCAAAACTTGTTATTTTTAGGCCATAGATGACTCATTCACCTTCAATGGTGAATGGGTCCCTATTAGGGTCTTTGAAATTGAGATCTGGGTTCTATTCCTTGATTTCTACACTCTTAATTCCTAGGTTTTTAGCTCCTAAAATTATGGAATAAATTCTATAACCTCCTTTATTTTCTCTTGCACTATAAATGACAATCTTGCAACTTGAAATTTTTTGCAATTTTTCTCCAAATCTTGTTCTTCAACCTAAGACCTACAATCACATATACAAGAGGAGAAAAATGTTGTTTTTTAGGGGATATGGATTTTCCTTGGTCAAACCCATTGATGAAATAATTCAATTCAAGCATGAAACATGGAGTATGTAATTGATTATACCTTGGATGTTGTCTTGGAGTACAAATCTGCAAACTAACATGAAGTGGCCATGGAGAATGTAGATCTTGATCTCAAATAGATTTGAAAAAATGCTTGAAAGAAGGATCATCAATGCTACATCGATAATCTTGGATCAACAACATGCATGAATGCATAAAACCCTTGACATGATGAAATGATCTTGAATTGTTGCAATAAACCTTGAAATTTTGCCTTGAAAGGACTTAGAAAATTCTCTTGTAGAATCTTGTAGACTCAAATTTTCTATAAGGATGCTTTCTCAAAGTTTCTAGGTGAAACAATGTGTATTAACCCCTTATTTATACTAAATTGAGAGATTAACCCTAAAATTCAAAGAATTCAAGTCGACCTTAGATCTGGGTAATAAAATTATAAGGATCCCACCAAAATTAAATTCAAAAAGAGGGGTCCTATTAAGGGAGGACGCATTCACCACTAAAGGAAAATAGGCCCTAGCACAACTTTCTATTATTGTGCTTCAGGGGGATGAAATAACATCAAACACCTGCCTAAAAAATGTATAAAAAGTGGGTGTCCCAAAAAGGTGAATGGGTCCTAACACAATCTCTAGGACCATGCTTTTGGGAGGTGAAAGTACATCAAAAACCCACCTCAAAAATGCATAGAAAGTGTTGTCCTAAATGGAGAGGACTCATTTTGCATTAAAGGCGAATGGGTCCTAGCAACATTTTTCAAGACATCAGATTTCCCAAATTAAATGCAATACAATATCATTATTGGGTGTCGGGATACATCCTTGAAAATGGGGCTTGAAATTAAATTAAAAGGGTTAATTAAAATAAATTAACTACCATTAATTAAGGGGACCCTAGATAAATGTGAAAATGTGTTGCAACACTTTACAACACCTAACTAAGGTACAAGTTAAATATATATTATATTAAAAAGGGACCATTAGTCTTAACTACAAAAATAAATCCTAGAAAAGTGTGAAAGTGTGTTATAACATGAACCATTGATTTTTGGCTCTCTAGGACTTCTCTAACTCTTCTAGGGTTTTTCACCTAAAATGAGAGAAGGTAGGGCCAAAAATGCAAACTAGTTCATTCAAATAATGTTATGTGTGATGTTTTCTAGCCTCAATGAATTTAACTAAATGCAATTGATTGATCTAAAATGAATGAAAATGAATGCAAAAGTGTAATTATAGTTATGTTTGAAAACACACTGTGATATGCAAACAACTAAGTAAATGAAGAATTTATGCAAAACATAAAGGAAAGGGATGAATTTGAGTGCACTTGGATGAAGTGTGATGAATTTGGAGTGTTTTGGATTCTAGTTGAAATTACTAATTTTTCACAGTGGGACTCATTCACCCAAGGTGTGAAATTAGTCCTCCTCCTAGTGAAAAACTATTGGGAGAAAGTTTGTCTGTCGGAATCTAGAATTTGAAAAAATTCAGATTTTCAGTCCTAATGTGTGACTCATTTACCACAGGTGGAAAATCAGTCCTCTCCCACATTTCTGAAAAAATAGGAGACAACTCTACAACACCAGATCTAGAAAAGTCTACTTGTTGGGTTGTCAAAGTCAATTATGTAGAAAACGGACAAAAAACCTTCCCCAAGCTTGAAATAGACTTAAGTTGACTTGAAGCACCTAGTTGACTTGTAAGCCAATATTCAACACCAAAAATCTTGTCAAATTTGCATACCTAGGTCTATAAACAAACATGCAATAGAAAAATGGTTTAAGGTTAGTGAATAGGGGTTTTCCTTGGTCAAACCCCGCTTTTGGTAATCAAACCTTCAATAAGATAATGAAATGCAAAGGAATGATAAACTAACAACATGCAATTGCTATTAACTTACCACACCCTTAATGATGCAAGTCTGAAATGATGTCAATGGCTACCTCAAAGTACTTGAATAGTGCTTGAAAAGATATTGTAAAATGCTTGAATACTTGAGTGAATAGGTGAATAAGTGAATTTGATGAATGGGGGGTTAGAATGAGATGAATATAACTTATTTATACACACTTGTGCCTTAGTTACCCATTCATACCTCATCACATGCCAACATCAAGTGATTTTGAATAAAATACTGAAAGGAAATTTAAAATATTTTGAATTTGGGGCCAAGGGGGACTCATTCGCCACCCATGGCGAATGGGTCCCACCTAGGACCTAAAAAAAAGTGTCAGGAAATATGTTGTATTTAATGTTGTTTGTTAGGATAATACTAAAAAATACACTTAATTAAGCATATGAGAGCATAAAGGGGTCAAATAAAGCATGAAAAAGGGATAAATAGTGAAGATGTGCCGAGAAAAGTGTGAAAGCTTGTTACAAGACTTTGCAAAACTTCAAAATAGGAATTGTTGATGAATAAAAAGATTATTTTTAGGTGAATTGTAATTAATAGAGTCTAGAAGAATGTATAAATTTCTTACAACACTTCACAACACCTTCACAAGACGTCATTCTTTGAGTTTTAGTACCAAAATAAGCATGTTCAAGCCATGTTACAACATAAAATCAAAGCAACATAGTTCCAACACCATGAAACAAGACCTAAAAAGGCCATGAAAATTACAAGGGGCCATTTTTCTATGGCACATTTAGCCCCCACTTTAGTGAGAGGATAAACTTTCTTCAAACTCACACTAAAGTAGCCATGAATATCGAGAGGAGGGTTCAAGTGTACTTATGTTAGCAAGATGGAATGACAACAATAAAGAGGGATGAACAAGCCCCCAGGATGAAGATCCCATGGAAAACTAAACATAATAACAAAGGAAAAAATAAGTGTTGAAATGAATTAGATGAAGCTTCAGTCATCAATCCAACTAGTTGTGGATTAGATATAGGTTGATTATTTGAAAAAGAGAATGTGTACTCACTATGGGGCGACATAATGCATGATGGTCCACTGGGTGAGAAGGCCCACATGTACTCACTCTAGAGCCATAGAACTAGTTGTCTGTGGGGTGAGAAACCCCAAAAGGTAAGATACATTCGCTAGTTGGTATGCACTCACAAACAAACATAAAAGTGGCTATGGGGGAAAAAAATGCCGCTAGGTGGGCTTCCCGCTCAACCATGCCAAAGTTATACCAGTTGATAACTTTAACAAGGCACCACAAAGAAAAATGACCATGAACAAAAAGAAAAAGGTACCATAGTCATGCAAGTTGTGTTATGCAAGGTGGCAAAAATGTAAAAATGTAAAGTGTAAAATGGTAAAATGTTTGAAGGAGTCTTGTTTAGTTCATGCAAGGTTGGTCACTTAGGGAACATTGTGTCTAATGTCTCTAAGAGAGTACCAATCAAATAATAGTATATTCACAACTTAGGGGATGCAGTGCATCACATCAGGCCACCAAGAGGAATGCAATATGCTAAGAAAGATCACACTTATGAAGGAAATCACACCCAATGTCATCCACAAAGTAATGAACACATCATGTAAATGACAAAGCTGCACTAGGAACCAAGAATGAAAATGAATTAATGGTAATGTATGCCCCTGAATTTAAAGGAATTGCTACACATCATTCTATGAGCAATTACTTTAAAGTACAGAAGAAAAGAAAAAGTAAAAAGAAAACAAGACATGAGAGCCAACTTAGAAATCCCTATGCCAAGTCATATGTTTTGAAGCTAGGCTGTGTCATGTCAATGAAAAATGAAAAAAAGAAAAGAAAGGGAGTTGCCCCCCCAAAAAAGAAAGAACAAACACATAAGGGATCTATGGATTTGGGGTTAGTATGTTCATTGCTACAATTTTTTTATGAAAATATCTCAGAACTGTCATCATTCCCCAAAGCACATAGAACTAGAAGAATGACACAAAGAGAGTGAAAGAAAAAGAAAAACAAAGTCCATTTTGGGTCAACATGGAAGAGACATTGTGGTCTTGACACCTTGCATCATCCCCAAAAGGAAAAAGCAAGTGAAACAAAAATGAAAAAGGCGAAATAAAATGATTTTTTTTTGGGTCAACATGAAGGAGACATTTTGGTCTCAATGATTTGCATCATCCCCAAAAGGAGAACACAAAACAAAAAGAGAAAAAGAAAAAGACCTTGTGGGTCAACATGGAAGAGACATAGGGCGTCTCTATGCTTTGTGTCATCCCCAAAAGGAGAACACAAAAAAGAAGGAGAAAAAGACAATGTACAACATATAGAAGAAGAGAGATATGAATAGAAGAAGTGTACAAACAAAGGGAATATCAAACTCACAATACGAGGGAGCACAATACGCACATGAAAAGGACAAAGGGAAAAGTAATGCAAATGTAAGTCAAACATTAACTAAGTTATTGGTTTCTCAATCTTAAATGGATAAGTGGAAAAGGAATAACATAAGAGACAAAGATAAATGCATTACAAGGACAAGTCTAACAACTTCTTTCCCTCCACAAAGTGTAAAGGCAAGAATAAGTCGAGGTGAGTGATGGGAATGGATCATGTAATATCTAGAATAGGGGATTCTACAACTATGACATGATATGGGGATTTGGTTGGTTTAAGGTATGACGGGGAAGCAATCAGTATTAGTGAAGTGATACTTGTCCAATATGTCCTTCATTGTCTTACATGATTCAATACAATGTCCAAGGATGCGATGATATTTGTAAAATGGTATGTTAGAGTCTTTTGGATGAATAACCAACCTATTCATAGGTAGTAAAAGTATAAGACCTTTGTTTAAGAGTAATTGAAGTCTTCTTTCACATTCTGATGGAGGATGTGTGGGAAACTTGTTTTTCTTCAATTTGTAAGGTCATTTTTGCTAGCTATATTTTCTTGTTCATCAATAGGAGGAAGAGGACCCATAGGGATCCTAACATCCTTGTCATTGGAAGGAGATAATGTTTTTTCATGTGGAAGGAGAATTTTTAAGTTAGGAGGAACATCCAAGATCACTGTACTAGCATCCCAAAGTCTCCTAGGTTGAAAAGGATGTCTATCAGGATGAGAAGGATCTTGATATCCTAGTCCTATTGTGTGTGCTTCGAGTGATTGTTGTTCAAGAAGTTGATGGATGTCATGTTCATGTTTTGTGTCAAAACCTTGTTTACTTAAGATGGTGAATCCTATACCATATGTCATTTCAAGGTTGATAGGAGTGTTTGTTACTTTGTGATCATAAAAGGGTTGTGAATGTGAGTGGTGAGAGGGACTAGGTCCACTTGAGGGAGGAACCTTAGGTCCTATAGTGACTTCAGGATGTAAGTATGCAAATTGATCATGAGGTACAACAGTGGGAAGGTCTTGTGACCTCATGGAGGGATAAAAGGCTTCATTTTCTTCTAGGTTATCAAGGAAATAATTGTAGAACTTGTTGATGCTAGCATCATCTTCTCCAATGATGTCTACTTCACTTGGAGGACAATCATGAGGAGTTAAAGGAGCATGAGGTTGTTCAAGTTCATTAGGGTCATAGCCAAAGGCACAATTGGACATGTATACCAATGACTTTAATGAATTTAAAAACTTATTAAAAGAGAATTCCATGATGAAAAAAAACTAAGATGTAATAAATAATGAAAAACATAGATTATGGAAAGTAAAAAAAAATGTAGAAACAAGAAGCAGTAATGTAGAAAATGCTAAAAAGATTACAGAGATGTTGAAAAAGTGCAAAGGGACTAATTCACCCTAGGTGGCGAATGAGTCCATGTATGCAATATTTTTGTATTTTTTCATAAATTGTAAGATGATTTTAATGTCCTACAGAATGCAAACAATGTTGTAGAATGCATATTTTCTATTTTTCCAATGAGATGCAATGCAAAAGTGAAAGCTAAATGAAGTTTTCACTAATGCAAGATAAAATGTAATAAAATGTAAAAACAAAACAATGTACTAATTGAATGTTAATACAAATGCAAACTAGGATGCAATATGTAAATGAAATCAGAAATGCAAAGTGCTCAAAAGTCAAGTTCATCAAAATGAACTGTAGATTTTTGGCTCTCTAGGACTTCTCTAACTTTTCTAGTTTTTTTCACCTAAAAGGAGAGAAGGTAGGGCCAAAAATGCTAATTAGTTAATTCAAATAATGTTATGTGTGATGTTGTCTAGCCTTAATGAAGTTAACTAAATGAAATTGACTGATCTAAAATGAATGTAAACGAATGCAAAAGTGTAATTAAAGTGATGTTTGAAAACACACTGTGATATGCAAACAACTAAGTAAATGAAGAATTTATGCAATACAGAAAGGAAAGGGATGAATCCGAGTGCACCTGGGTGAAGTGTGATGAATTTGGAGTGCTTTGTATGCTAGTTGAAATTACTGATTTTTCACAGTGGGACTCATTCACCCTGGGTGGAAAATTAGTCCTCCTCTTGGTGAAAAACTGTCAGGAGCAAATTTCTGTTTGTCAGGATCTGAAATTTGAAAAAAATTATATTTTCAGTCCTAAGGTGGGACTCATTCACCACAGGTGGTGAATCAGTCCTCTCTCAAATTTTTGAAAGATCAGGAGACAAATCTGCAACACTAGATCTATAAAAGTCTGCTTGTTAGGTTGCCAAAGTCAATTTTGTAGAAAATGGACATAAAACCTTCTCCAAGCTTGAAATAGACTTAAGCTGACTTGAAGCACCTAGTTGACTTGTAAACCAATCTTCAACACCAAAAATCTTGTCAAATCTACATACCTAGGTCTGTAAACAAACATGCAATAGGGAAAAATGGTTTAAGGTTAGTGAATAGGGGTTTGCCTTGGTCAAACCCTACTTTTGGTAATCAAACCTTCAATAAGATAATGAAATGCAAAGGAATGATAAACTAACAACATGCAATTTCTATTAACTTACCACACCCTTGATGATGCAAGTCTGAAGTGATGTTAATGGCTACTTCAAAGTACTTGAATAGTGCTTGAAAAGATATTGTAAAATGTTTGAATACTTGAGTGAATAGGTGAATAAGTGAATTTGATGAATGGGGGGTTAGAATGAGATGAAAACAACTTATTTATACACACTTGTGCCTTAGCTACCCATTCATACCTCATCACATGCCAACATCAAGTGATTTTGAATAAAATACTAAAAGGAAATTTAAAATATTTTGAATTTGGGGCCAAGGGGGACTCATTCGCCACCCATGGCGAATGGGTCCCACCTAGGACCTAAAAACAAGTGTCAGGAAATATGTTGTATTTAATGTTGTTTGTCAGGATAATACTAAAAAATACACTTAATTAAGCATATGAGAGCATAAAGGGGTCAAATAAAGCATGAAAAAGGGATAAATAGTGAATATGTGCCTAGAAAAGTGTGAAAGCTTGTTACAAGACTTTACAACACTTCAAAATAGGAATTTTTGATGGATAAAAAGATGATTTTTAGGTGAATTGTAATTAATAGAGTCTAGAAGAATGTAGAAATGTCTTACAACACTTCACAACACCTTCACAAGATGTCGTTCTTTGAGTTTTGGTACCTAAATAAGCATGTTCAAGCCATGTTACAACATAAAATCAAAGCAACATAGTTCCAACACCATGAAACAAGACCTAAAAGGCCATAAAATGACAAGGCCCCATTTTTCTACAACACACAACACTTTACAACACCTTTGAAAAGGACCAATTAAGGTACATTTTAATCAAATAAAGGTCCTAGAATTGTGTGAATGTGTACAACACATTACACCACTACTCCAAGACATAAGTAACTCAAATTTATGTCAATTATCCAAATCAAGTGTGAAAAAGGATTACTTTTTTCAACAATACACACAATAGATATCTATTTTGTGAAATAAAATAGATATCTTGTTTGAAAAATAAAATAATTCATTTTGAAATTCCCAAAAAGCCCTTAGTAAAATGGGCATAACTTTTTCATTTCTTATCAAATTTTGGACTTTCAATAAGATTTGTAAACGTGATTTAGAGTTCTATGCAATGGACTATGTATTTTTTTATATTATATATAAAAGATTAAGTATAATCATTTTAAATTCATCTTTGATTTTTGAAATATGAAATGCTCACTACTTTTGCATATGAAGTCTCTTTTTCATTATTTTTTTGTAACAATCATCTCAAAATACATGAAACATTAGAGGAGTAATAAATATTAAAATATTTATATTTTGTGTAGTAAGAAGATGAATAAATATTCATAAATCATCATATCTCTTTATCCCTTTCTCTACCTCTCTATATTTCACTCTCTCTCTCCCTCCACTTCCCTCCCACCCCTCTTTTGTCCATAAGAACCCATCCATGCCCCTCTTTAGATCTCTCTTTCTATATAGATCTATCTCTCTACCTCTCCCTTCCTCAATAATTCCATCTCTACTTAACCCAATCTTTACTCTCTCTCCCAATCTCTAGACCTATCCCTCCACCTCTCCTTTCATTTCCTCTCTTTTTGTCCCTCTTTATATCTCTTTGTATTTTAATAAACCTATGTTGGCAACACAAGGGCAAACAACTGAGAGGGGGGGTGAATTAGTTGTGACATAAATTAAATACTTATTAAATTTATTAATCTTATTCTCAAATCTTATTAATAACCATGAAAGCATAAATCATCAACACATCAGAAACACACATAACACCAAATTTTTTTATGTGGAAACCCTGTTAGGGGAAAAACCATGGTGGAGGTCAGTCCACAAGATTATACCCTGTTAAAAGTATAAATAATAAAATGGGGAATGCACATGCATTTAGGCACACTGCCTAGAGCTTAATGCTCAAATACAATAAGGATTACTGCCCAAAGGAAGACACACTATCTTACAAAAACATTCAAATTACATCCATAGGATTTTGAACTGAGAAAATAGCATCTACTAATGCCTGATTATAGTTCCAATTAAGCTCATGAATACTTCTTCACACTCTGCTCAATCTTCTTCACACTCTACTTCTTCCTTTGAATGATTAGGAAATTATTCATGCATCTCATACACTCACATGCCTTCAAATGGAATAAACAATCACTTATATACATATCTACAACAAGAGATTACATTGCTACATGTCAGCTTTAACAAAATAATAAAATGAATACAAACTATTGGCCCAAAAAATTAAATATTATCAATTTGAATCAACCAAGGTTGGCCACAACATGGTGAGGACCCAAAATAAAATACTCAACCATGAAACACCTTCAAAAATTATTCCTCAAAGATCCACAACACACTACAATCACCTTGTTTGCCATGAACATGAAAAACATGAAAACACAAGAGAAAATCACCAATCATGATCACAAGGATCAATGCGAATGTGCAACATAGATAGAACATGATCTAGAAACATCCAAAAACATCAAGAATCACTAGAGAAGCATCCACAACAACTGAACTTACTAGAATCACATAATCTTCATTTAGGAACACTAATTGAAGCAACAGAAAAACTGTCAGAACACAACTTCTCATAACTTGATCAAAACTTCATGCGGATCTCTAAAACTTAGCATGGATAAACTAGATATACTCGACAAGAAACCATTTAATCTAAAACCTCTGATCATCAACGTACTAAGCTAGCCAACAAACTGAACTCCACTTCATCAATGACAACTTGCAACTCATTTTATTACAATTTTCTC
>VDFB02309667.1:0-16941 GCA_007258455.2 Sequoia sempervirens | reverse complement strand
TCCCAATCCTTTCTATTTTCCTTCATTTCAAACTTGAAGTGCCACTAGTCCATTTATCACATGCAAGACACTAAAGCCTTAATTTTGAAGTCATTTGTAATTAAGCACATCCCAACTTAATTTTGAAGTCATTTGTAATTAAGCACATCCCAATCCTTTCTATTTTCCTTCATTTCAAACTTGAAGTGCCACTAGTCCATTTATCACATGCAAGACACTAAAGCCTTAATTTTGAAGTCATTTGTAATTAAGCACATCCCAACTTAATTTTGAAGTCATTTGTAATTAAGCACATCCCAATCCTTTCTATTTTCCTTCATTTCAAACTTGAAGTGCCACTAGTCCATTTATCACATGCAAGACACTAAAGCCTTAATTTTGAAGTCATTTGTAATTATGCACATCCCAATCCTTTCTATTTGCCTTCATTTCAAACTTGAAGTGCCACTAGTCCATATATCACATGCAAAGACACTAAAGACTTAATTTTGAAGTCATTTGTAATTAAGCACATCCCAATCCTTTCTATTTGCCTTCATTTCAAACTTGAAGTGCCACTAGCCCATATATCACATCCATACAACAGCACTAGATTGACAAGTAACCCAACTAAGATCTCATTGGTCTTCTAATCCTAGAACTATGCATAATTTATTTTTTCTATAGTGCATATAATGTTTCCCAACGAACTTGTGTAAGTATAAACCTAGATACTCGTGAAATTTTTTCTTGAGAGTGAGAAGACCAACAACTTGACTTGCATACTAACTTGATTTGATTTTTTTCAAATGTAAGTTTTTGTAAGTTTCCTTCTTGAGCTTTTTTAAGTGTTCTCTCTCAATCTTTGGATTATTTTTGCATCCAAAATTAAATCACTGGCATAGAAGTGGGGTTTCACTACATAGCTAGTGAAATAGACCTCTTCATCAAGATGTTGTTGGAAGAATGAATCCACAAAGTTTGAAAGAATTGGATGACACACACTTCAATGAGTGTATTATGCATTTTTTATTGAATGATGGGGAGGTTACAATTACATGCATTTTTTATTGAATGGGGAGGTTACAAGGTAATTGTATTTTTTATTGAATGATAAGGAGGTTACAAGGTAATTGTAACTTAATTGTAAGTTACATTTTAGATGTGGTGTTTATTACATGATTAATAAACATAAGCAATAAATCCATGTGTACAAAATGTATTCCAACATTATGTAACATTATATTATATCTAAAATCTATGCTAATGAAAGTAGAAATTTTTTACCTTTCTAGAAAAAGCATAAAACAATAAAATAGTTTTGGCTTATCTAAATGTATTTTCACCCAAGAATGCTATGTTAATTCCCTAAGCAATAATACTAATGCTTTTCTTTAAAAAAAAAAGGAACTTGCTTTTAAAAATTGAAAGTATGCTATGAAAGGAAAATGCTTTAAAGGGCGAGGAAACATAAAGAGAGCATCATTGATTAAATGCTTTAAAGGGCGAGGAAACATAAAGATAGCATCATTGATTTGATGTTTGATAAAGCCACAAAGATTGGTATAGAAAAAATCATAACTCTCTAGTCAGGTAGAAAGATGAAAAGGCAAGCTGAAGTAGTGTTTCAATACTAAAAACCAAAGTTGCTCAAAATTTTCAAAAATGAAGATTGGTAAAGTTTCTGATCAGCCAACACCTTCACATTTGCAGTAGAGACATAATTGTTATGTTAGCATTTTTTAGCCGTAAATGCTTCAGATTTCTAGGACAAGAATGCATCAATAAATATGTCATGTTAGCATTTTTTAGCCGTATATGCTTCAGATTTCTAGGACAAGAATGCATCAATAAATAGATGCTCACTGTGGGTGCAAAATCTAGATCCAAAGCTTTTGTGTTCATAAAACAGGGACTACATATCTAATTTGAGTAGAGGAAAATGTTGGGACTGCAAGTATTTAGATCTCAAGGCTATGGAGGGGAGCTATGTAACATTTCAGAAATTGTAAGAAGCAATAAGAAAAAAGAATAGTTGCAAAGAAATGTCATGTTAGCATTTTTTAGCCGTATATGCTTCAGATTTCTAGGACAAGAATGCATCAATAAATAGATGCTCACTGTGGGTGCAAAATCTAGATCCAAAGCTTTTGTGTTCATAAAACAGGGATTACATATCTAATTTGAGTAGAGGAAAATGTTGGGACTGCAAGTATTTAGATCTCAAGGCTATGGAGGGGAGCTATGTAACATTTCAGAAATTGTAAGAAGCAATAAGAAAAAAGAAAAGTTGCAAAGAAGTTCATGTGAAGAAAAGAATAGAATAAGCTACAAAAGAAATGAATATGAGTCATGTCAATGGCTAAGAGGCTACATTTATAAAAGGATTTGGCTGTTAGAATTTGTCTATTGAAAGGGTTAAATAATTGATATTTTTCCATTGTATAGTTTGTTTGTATATTTAGGATGCCACTCCAAATGTGATGGAGTCCGAACACTATCACATTTGTGCTAGAGTCTAGTTAGAAGTAAAACTAGAATTTGAAGTTTGGGAAATGCTCGAGGAAAGTTGAAGGTAGAATTTGCAACTTAGTGAAGTTTATAGGCACAAGGAACATGTTGAATGAGTCCTACAACATACTACTAGAATGGACACCAAACTGAGTACCCTACATAGAGGAGAAATTGTAAAGTAAGCAATGTATGACCTTGCAATACGCCTCTTAATGACTTAACTAAAAACAATTCCAATATTGTCTCAAAATTTATAGAAGAGAATAGCACCAAGAGGTTTAGTCCATAGTTCGAAAACTTGGTACTCCAAAATTCTTACTCAGACTTTGGACTCAACAAAAACAACAAATAAAAAATTTACATGAATATAGAAAATAAACTTAAATAATACATGGATGCATAAATCAACGAACATTTAACATAAAGAATAACATTCATTGCATAACAATCTACTTTGTCATAGTAGCATTAGTTGAAATTGGTATTGAATTGGCAAACCAAAAGCATAAATCAATGAAATTTCATAAAATAGGGAATAAATGTTGTTTTTGTTATTTCAAGCCAAAACTATGTTTTCCCATTTGACACAACCCAAAACAATTTTTATGTTTTGGTTTTTTAAACCAAAGAAATTATCTAAGAGTGTCAATGCCTCATGTGGGGTTTGGGGTAATGCTCGAGAGCATTCCCTATGAAGAAATGATGCAAGGTTGAGGGAAATTGAACCAAAAAAAACGAAAATATGTGACCTTTGGTTTGAACCCAAGCTAAAATTCTTCGTGTATGATATCCTACATGCTTTGTAAGAACTTTTATTTAGGAGATATATCGTCATGTTCAATACTTCTCCCTATAAAATGTAGTTTTGTTTCTCCTCCCAAAACCCTTCTATTGCGGGTGTACGGGGATAATAATTTTCTTTGAATACCTTCCTTTTCATTGTAGTCCTAAAGTTGCATAGAATTGAACTCCCCCCATTATCAAACTTTAGGGTGTTGATTTTCCCACCTTTTTGAGTTTCAACTAATGATTTGAATTTGACAAATGTTCAGATGCAATGAGATTTTTTCTTCACGAAAGTAAACTCACATTTTTCTTGAGAAATCAACGAAGCAAGGGAAAGCAACTCACACCAAGGATTATTGATGAACTCTAGGATGGTTCACATAGATATATATGAATGAGAGCTAAATCCTCTTTTGCATGCCATGTGTCTTTTGTACGAAACAATTTTTGTTTCTACTTACCAACCAAACAATCCACACATATATCTTGCTTCACCTAAATAAATGGCAATCTGTGAACCATATTGACTCTACTCAGTTTGAATAAATATTGAAGCTTGAGATGTCCATAATAATATCTCTCATGCCACAAAATGCTACTATTGCCCTCCACAACTAGGGAGGAAAAATAAGTGCGAGGTTCAGCCTATACAAAAAAAATTGCCTAACACCCAGGGCAACCATTCTGTTTTGTTTGAAATTGGTGACAATACACTTCCTTCCATAAAAATTCACAACAATGTTACGATTATTTGTTGGCTGCTTCATAGATGCTAGATTTTTGTTATATATGAAGCAAACCTAACATCTCTTACTATGAGTTTGTTGTCTCACTAATAACAATCTAAATATCCACTATCCTTTCTATTGCATGTGTTGTATCATCACCCAATAAACAGAATGTGTAGAACTCAAATCAATCGTAAACTTGGCATCCCAATATTTGCAATAGATCAAATGTTGAGATGCACCAAAATCAAATAACCAGCAATTGGTTACATTGCTGCTATCTAGGGAAGTGCCATCAAAGCATACTCTTCCTTCGCCAAGTCTTACTCCACCTCAATTGCCAAATTAGCCTAATCTTGTGACTTCTTATATGACCATATTCTCGTTTTTGACATTCTTTTCTGGTATGCCCAATTTATGACAAAAATAGAACTTCACTATGCTTGGATTGTGAATCAAAAGTCAATTTTTTTTTACTTTTCCCTTGTTTTAAGGGATAATGGCACTATTAGATTATCCAAAACTAGATATTGCAACTATTTGCATTTGTTTCATTTTGTTGCAACGAATATGAACTACTTTTTCAAAGGTATATGTCAAACTCTCTAATAACAAATGCAAAAGTTCCAAACAATAGTAGCAAACTAATTATGACTAGAGCAACTATATCTTTTTCATCTACTAGTTCACTGACATTAGAAAATCTCTTGGGCCTTTCATCTTAATTAGACGCTCTAATAGTGACCTATCCTCACCCAACTTTGTGGAAAACAATAGATTTTTCCAAAGCTGCCAAAACATGTATGCTTGATATTGATACTACACTCTTAGATACGACAAGGATGCCATATCTATAAATAAGCCTATATTTAGGTTGTATCCGATCCATTTGGATATGACACCAAACCATCTAGTGCCATATCCATTCTAGGGTTTATAAAAAACATTCAAAATTTACATAAATAATTACAAACAAACATATTTAACATTAAAGACACAAACATAATATAACAAAATAAATATTGTAAACTAAAATATATATAAATAAATATTTTTTAATTTGTGTTCTATACCCTATACCCTTAGATATATAATTAATTGAACATACATATGTTTCTATAATTGTCATATCCAGCCATAATTGTATAAGGGATTTGAAAACTTGTCATATTTGACATTGGTACCACATCCGTATCCAATACCACCTCTATATCCAATAACACATCCACTTCCATGCAACTTTGAATTTTTCAAATATAGGATAACATTTATCAAGAGTTTGATATTTGTTCTTTAAACTCTCCTCGAAATGTCATTCCAAACTTCTAGAATCAAGCCATCAAAAAGGAATAATTTTAACAAGGCTCCTTTAAAACAATTATCAATATAAGCGAGATTTGAAGCCATTTTGGTTTTTGTTTTATGATAATTCTATTACAATTCCTATACCAACAATGGTGAGTATTTTGTGACTTTAGACATTAAATTAAATTTTTGGCCTATTTTGTGGCCTTAGACATCAAATTAAATTTTTGGCCTATTAAATTTTAGGCTTTGAGAAAAGCAATACTTTGCATATTGGCCATGATCATGCAACCTAGAGTTTATATAAAAACTTCTTGAAACAAAAAAATGCAGAATGGAAGATTTTCAAAACAGAAATAGAAAGTTTGTATATTTGCATAAAACAATTGCAAAGGGTTTCAAAAAAAAAAATATTGGGCATTTCCTTATGAATCACTCTTTGATAGCAGTCCTTTTAAGAGTAAACTCTTGACAATGGTCCCCTTTTTTCCAAATGACCTTGACAACAAACAATTGTCCCTTGAAAACAATCTTTAACAGCAAATGAATTTAGTGAAAGTTGGCCTTATCAAATCTCTGGTGCTTCCTCCTGTCAAACTCGGCCTTCTTGACCAGTCAGCCCTCCAAAACCATCAGTAGGTTAATCTCTTAAATAACACCTTCAGCAGCTCGGCCCTCCAAATGTAACACCTTTGGCAGGCTCGCCTGAATAAGGTAACAAGGTTTCCTGTTGTAAGTCAGCCCCCAAAATTAGTATTAGAGTGGTTTTTTGCCTCTTCAAATTCTTATGGTCAGCCCTTTGCAACAAAAAATAGTTTCTTCTCTCCTTATGATAGCGATTTCCTCTTCTTTTGATAGTGATTTCCTCTCTGGACAGCAATTGATAACAATTCTCCTTTCTTCTTCATCAGATTGGTTTAATGTATCCTCTTCTAGGGCTTCCTTACTTTGAACAACATACCCTAGGCTGTCCTCACTCTAACACCAAATGTTGGAAATGAATGCATGGGTTTGAGAGAATTTGATGACACACAGTGCAATGAGTGTGGCTTGTATGCATTATTGAAGTTACAAGGTGGTTGTAACTTAATTCTAAGTTACTTTTTTGACATAACTAATGTGGTGCTTATTACATCATTAACATAAGCAATAAATGCCTATGCATACAAAGTGTATTACAAGTTTCAACATTACGTCTAACATTATATCATATCTAATACACATTTCTCATTGAGTATGGAATGCTTTCCTATAGTGATCGAGGACACTTAGTTTTCCCATTATCCTCCATGATTTGCTCCTTGGTAACAATAGTAGAGTTCTCCTTTTTATCCCCAAACTTTTCAGTTGAGTACTTCTATGTGACACATTGATTTGTTGTTGAATGCTTTGGTCTAAAAATTGCTTACCCTTTGTGTTCTCTTTCCGTTCTCCTTGGACCAATTGCTAGTCTTATGTTCCACCGTACTCTTGAATTTTTTTCCAAACAGAGGATAAGGATTGTTGACATCCACAATCTTAAACAGAGATATAGTTATATTTGTCCAGTCTATCAAAAAATCACATCATTTTTTGTCTTTCCTACTTGTTCATACAATTTTCTATCTGCCTCCTTACCCAGTTATTTTAGAGTTCAGGTTGTTACTTTGCATTCATCATCATGCCTAGAACTTGTGGGGAAGTTGTCTTTTTTTCTTTTTATTAGGTTTAGATCTTTTGTAACTGTTTATAGCTGATTGAATGACCTGAGCTAGGACATCTTGTTGCCCACGCCCTTTCATTTGACTTTTGTATTGAATTGTGATCAGATTTGGCTCTAATAAAATATTTTCCCAAGTTTCAAGGATGGGATAGCAACTTTTCTCCAGATTTGGGGATGGCAAGGGAATGCTTATTAAAATAACATATAAAAAATTAAAAATTAATACTTCAATATTTTAAAATACAAATAAAATAACTTAAACCAACTAAAAGCTGAAATATTAGAAAGTAAATACGACGAGCTGAATTTCCCACGACAATGCATTGGTCCAATAATCCATCTGATAAAGATAATCCTGTTTTCAAGTTCAACATTACACGTGTATTGGAGCTTCATTACACTCCACAAAATAGCATTGTAGGTTCTATCATGGAGAAGTACCATTTTTTGATAAGATGAAGATTAATGTATATTAAGAAGATTGTTTACAAAAATGTCATTCTTTTTGCTTATATGTGAAAAGAGCAAGCATGGACTGCCAAAATTTCTTGTTAAAGTTCCTTCTCTGTCCTAGAACCTCCAATATGCTAAACTGTAGACACTCAGCTCAGTACTGACAATATAATAGATACTTAACTGAATATATATTAAATCTGCAGGCAGAATAAACCACATCTCACAGTCAAGAACTTCATCAATCCAAATTATCAGAGAAATTGGGAAAGTGAACAAAGGGAGCATGCTTCATACGCCAAAGAAAAAGATGTACATAAATTAATAAATATATGCTATATCTATGTAGTTCTGGGCTTCCAAGCCTTCTAGGAATTACGGTTCATGATTTGTAATATGATATAGTAATCCAAACAAAACATATACAACAGATTGCTTCAGATGTGCCCTAACCAAGGTCCTTTTCTACAGTTCCAGCTTACCAACGTACCAAAGCTAGCTTCTACAGTTCTAGCTTACCAACGTAGGAAGATTGCAGAGGGGCCCAACTCTCTATCTGTTTTGGGTTGGCTGGTTAGTACTGTGGGCTCCTGTTTCTTAGGTATGCCCATTTTCCTTCAATTTTCTTTCTCTTCTTGTTGCAACAAGGTTAGATCTTTGTTTAAGTAAAATTGTGAACCTAAGCAACTCCACACAAATATGCTCGTCTCTTCCTCTTTTTTTCTAATTCTATTTGCTTGCTGTATCTGACCTTTCCATTGTAACTGATCATTTAGAAAATCACTTGTCAAATTCCTTGTGTCCTTCCCTTCCCCATAGTCTTTCACTAGTCTTTCACTTTTTTGATGATTATGTGTATTGATTTGATCTACCTTTCTCTTCCCTCATCATTTTTCTCTCAACTTGTCTTCCAATCAACTCTTCTCGTTTATCCAACAGTAGTACTGCCTGTGCCCATACCTTAGCCTCTTCTAGCTCATTTCTTAGATCATTCTGTTTTGTTTCCACATCTTTTGGGGCATCTTTGCAGCTCTTTTATTTGAGTCCTGCTCACTCATTTTACACTGTCAGTGAAAACTGTGCTTGACCTTGTTGGACGAGGGATAATTTTCTTGTGATGCATCATTTCTGTTGCCCAATAAGTTAATAACCCAATAACCATGAGATTCTACAGTTTCGCTGTTTACTCTTTGAGCATTTTGTTATCCTCCAGTTTTTGCTTGACCTTTAAATTTCTAGCTTGAGATCTTCCACTTTTTACATTGCTTCTATGTTCTCCAGTCTCTTTTCAATGCATGTTAGATCTTGTATATTCAAATTTGGTGACCATATGAACAGAGTTGTTATGGGGATGTAGGTCTCCTCGCCATCTTGAGATCCCCTAAAAGGTTTCTTATGTCAAGTGCATGTGCCTCATCTCTTCCTTCTATGGCTTTTTGATTGTTGCATGGTGATGTACCTTGTCTTGTTCTGTCACCAATACCTCTTGTACCTTGTTTTTATCCTATCCCTAGCCCAGATCTAGATCTGAGTTCTCTTGTTTCTTTTAGGTAAAACCATTGGATGTTTCTTTTACCATGTGCTTGTTCTTGCTTCTGTGTCGGTATCTGTTTTGTTTTTTTGTTTCTGTCTGATTGTCCTTATATAATCTCTGCCCTTGCTTGAGCTTAGTAACGCCTTATTATTTCCCAGTATTACTTTTGAGAAAATCTATCGGTTTTGCATCTAGGTGGCTGCATCTGATGAACAAGGTGGCACAACAATGTGTGGGAGCTCTATAATTGTGGGGAGAAGAAAGTATGTGTTCCGTATGCCCCACATGCTCCAACTAGCCCCTCCCAAAATAAAGGATTCAGGCATGCATATGTTGGAACTATTTGATGCCTTGTCAATACCCTCTACTCGCAAAGATATGTCTGGTTGTGTCATTCTACTCAATAGTAGGAGCTGTTGATATCTAACATCTGATATCTGTTCTCCTATTGTATTATCTGCCTTGCACTGAGAGGGCTGAAAGTAAATAGGCAGCACGTTTAACTCATGCTTCTGAGATTATAAGAGTTTAGTTAGTTGCTTTTTCAATTGTTAAGAACATGTGCTATGACCGAATACACTTAGTGATATTGAATAACATATCATAAAACAGATTTTAAAAAACTGCGGAGCTAGGGTTCATTGCTTACTTGTTCAGAGCTCGAAACCAGAGCTTCTGGAATTTCTGTTGTTGCTGTTGTACTTGTAAATCCTCTGCCCTCCCTTATTACGCTGCTCTTTGCTCTACTATTCTGTTGCTATTCCGTTTCCCTCCCATGCCATTGAACTAAAGTGACAAAACAAAGTTGACCGCTATGTCAGGCTTTCAAACCACAAGAAAATCATGTTAACTTAAAAATTTGACGATATCTTGTTTGGTTAATGTACAGCTCCCTTTAAATTTGATCAATTTCGGGAGCACTATCTACAGATTAGGAGCTTCATTTCAAAAAAAATCATTGCCTCATCTAAACCATTTTTTCTACATATTCTACTGAACCATAATTCCAAATTCTCTTGGATTAGAATAGAGACATGTTTTCCAAAGAGACTTACTAATGGTTGGAAGGCAAAAGGTTTGTGCAATTTCAAATTCACCGGGGCATGCAGTATCCATATGATGTTTCAAAGGCAAACAAGACGATTTATTAATGCATACTGGACATTAACTTCAAAGAAAGCTAACATCTAATGGTCAATCTCAAGGTTTGTCTCCTCTATTTCATGACCAATAATTGAAAATTGAATTCTCGGTGGAAATGGAATATTGGTGGATAGCGTAAATTCCAGTGTCATTCATCAACTGTAATTTAAAGTCATGATGGAAGGGCTCATCAATTATGTTAAAATTTTGCAATGATCTTCTGGGTTGGACTGTGTAGTTTGTTTAGGTTCTAACAACGCAATCTAACCCATCTCAACCATGTTTGAAGGGCCTATCAATTATGATAAATGATAAAATCGGTGTGATATTTTGGTAAGACTGCGTCGGTGGTTTAGGTTCAAATAAACAACCCATTCAGCCTAATCAGACGACCATTGCAATTATGTCGGAATGGAGTTCAGTGATGACAAATGATAAAATTTGCAATGAAATTTGGTAAGACTGGGAAGGTCCTAAACAATCCATGTATTCTAACCCAGAGGTAGTCTAACCCAGAAGACCACTGGAACCATGTTGGAAAGGCCTATCAATTACAGTAAATGATAAAATTTACAATGATCTTAACAAACAATCCACACAGTCTAACCCCAAGGGCAATTGCTACTGTTGGAAGGGTCTATTAATAATAGCTATTGACAACAATTTACAATAATTTTCTGGGTTAGACTGCCTGGGTTCTTTAAATTCTAACAAGAAAACAAACCCACTCAGTCTAACCTAGAAAAGATCATGGCAAATATGATAAAATTTAAAATGGCCTTCTGGTTTAGATTGCCTAGATTGTTTAAATTGTGTTGCTTTGGTTTCACCAAACTACAAAGTCTAACCAGAAGATCGTTGCAATTATGGTAAAATTTAAAATGATCTTCTAGGTTAGACTACCTAGGTATTTTAAATTATAGATGACCTAAACCTACACAAGACTAAAACAGAAGATCATTGCAAATTAAAAGACTGCCAACAAATTTCTCTCAAATATACGATAAAATAGTATGCATCTTCAGCAGTGACCAGTTAAGAACAACCCTTCTTACAGAAAGCATTGGTGTACTAACATAAAAAGCAAAGTACCTTCGATAAAAACAACTTTGCAAATAAAAGTTGCAGACAGAAAAATACTTTGAAAATCAAATTTGCCCACCCGATTTGTGGTTTCTGTTATTCTGATACTTTTAAGGGTTTCTGATGAAACTTTCAGTGCAAAAAGACATTGCTGGTCTGATTCACAGTGAACAACACACTCTTGTCAAGCAATTTGTACATAATATTCGAGGCCCAATTTTTGTTGTTAATTTGAGGTTTTTATGGGTGAATTTGCTGTGACACGCCTTTCTTACTAGGAAAGAGAAAACAGAACATATTACACGCGTCTTGCATGCAGGATAAGAACTAGCTATAGTTAGTCGGTACGCTATATTTTGTTTCAGCGGCGGAAAGTTGTCTCACGCCCCCCATTAAATTAACTTTCCGGATTTGAAACATTCCTTGCTGAAAACAAATTTTAACTCGCAACCAATATTTTCGTTAGAAGGCTGCGAAATAAGAAAGTTATAGTTATATTGAATAGATTATTTTTCGTTTATAGCGAATAGATTGAAGCACAGCTGTTCTGGACATGAATGAATGAATGAAAGATTTTAATGACGTCCACGAGACTAAACAGTCTATGGGACCAAGACCCAAACTTAATTTTCTTTCATGCTTTTTTCTAAATCAGATCTCCTACTATTGATTTTGACTAGAAGGCTGGCCGTCTGGTTGATCTTATCCTCCTCGAATAACTGCTGCATATCATCCATACCCAAACTATTTGCATATTGTTTACGGATGTCTTCATAAGCTATGCATTCCAAGAAGAAGTGTCGCTTTGTCTCAACCACCCCCTTATTGCAGAATATGCAGGTTCTTTCTTCCCACGTTTCCTTAGGAGACTTCCATCTACCGGTCTCGCACCTAAGATGATGTGATCCTGTCCTCATCTGTGCTATTAACACCCTCGCTTTCCCTTTAATAGCAGCCCCTAAATACGTTTTTTCACCATGATCCTTTGTCGGGTTAAACTCTTTGATGTAGTATGCTTTTTTTCGCCCAATCTGATTTGACCACATGGCAGCCCTAAATTTTTCCTTCACGTAATCTTTTATTTCACTATTGGTGTTGGGACACTCTTGCAAATTGATGTCCCACTTGTTCAGCCACTTGTTGTTCTGCTTCATCCAAGTTTTCTTTCTACGGTTTAGCACCTCCTCCATAACCGCTTTGGGCCACCGGTGGTTGTCCATGTTTTCAATCTTCTTTAGATAACTTATCAACCGAGTTATCGCCGATGCCTCCAAGGGAAAAGCCCCCGCTTCAGCTAAAAGAATTTCATATGGGACCGTGGCCTTAACTTTGAGATTGCTTGTTATTAGGTGTTTTTGGATTCTTTCAATTTGTCTCCAGCTGCAATTTGACATATTGCTTCCCCACACTTCACACCCATAAAGTACAACTGGCGTGACAAGTAAACCAAAAAGAGTTTTCTTGGTTTTCCAATCCCAAAGTTCCGCTTTCCTACATCTGTTTTGCAGCAGGAAAAAGGCCTTCCACCCTCCCTGTATCCTTTTCGCCCGACAGGTCTCCCAGCTGAGCTTATGGTGAAAATCAATCCCAAGATACTTGTATTCTTTCACTATATCGAGTGGACTACCTTCAAAAAGAAAGATGTGTTGTTTTTCTTTTCTATTCAAAGAGAAAATCATGATTTTGGTTTTGGTGGTGTTCACTTGCATTCCCACTTCCTGACAGAAGTGTTCTAAAGCTTTCAAATGTTCTCTTAACCCATGAGCTGTTTTTGAAATCAAAATAAGATCGTCAGCATACAGAAGTAATTTCACTACATAACCTGCTAATTGGATACCGTCCCCTCCATCCTTGCTTAACCAAGCTTCCAACTTATCAATGTAGAGCCCAAAAAGCGTGGGAGATAAAGGGCAGCCTTGCTTAACCCCAATGTCGCTGCCAAAACATTCTGACATACCCTCACTTGTTCTGATTTTAGCATTAACCTTCTCATATAACCTGTGAACAGCTGCTCTAAACATATTTGGAATGCCTAATTCCTCCATCCTATTCCACAGTTTGTCCCTAGGCACCGTGTCAAAAGCTTTCTTGAAGTCAACGAAACAGCAATAAGCTTCCTCACCCTGGCAGTCCCAAATCTTCTCAATCAAGTGCCTAAGGGTGATGCAGTGATCAATGGTAGAGTGCCTAGATCTGAAGCCTGCCTGCCCCTTTGCCCTTTTGCCCTCATTTTCTGCCCAAATGCTGATCCTACGCTCAACCATGCTCCCAAAGAGTTTGCCAAAGATAGGATTAACCATAATTGTGCGATAGTTAGATGGGCTATTAATATCACCACTTTTAAACAAAGGAATGACCACACTGGTAGTCCACTCCACAGGAAAGCCTTCCTGATTGACATTGTTGAAAATTCTTGTTATGAAAGGAGCGAGAGTTTCAATCCCCCACTTTAGAAATTCAGCCTGAATCCCATCTATGTCCTGTGCTTTCCCACTTGCTAACTTCTTTATTCCCTGTTTAATATCATCCACGGTGAATAGTTCCGTTGATGTGTTAACAACTGGAGGGATGCTTTTCTCATGGACCCGCTCATAAAGGAGCCTAGCATACTCTAACCATTGTGCATCAGTGATATTGTTCTCCACCTTCTCTTTCTTTTGCTGCAGTTCCCTCCAAAAGCCTTTAGGATTCTGCTTCCCAAGTGAGATTAGCTCCTTCCTTCTTTCATTAACGTATTCCATTTTTTTGGATTGCACTAATTTTACATATTTTTTCTTGTATTCTTTGTCCATATCACACTCCTTTAGCGATCTCTTGGCTGCCTTACACTCATCATCATACCACGGATTTGCCGGAAATGTGTTTGCAGCCCTCACCTTGGGAAAAGACCTTTTGCATGCATTTAATGCTTTGTGGATTATCGGGATCAGCAAACTGCTGTGAATATGGGCATCAGCCTCTTTAACAGAGTTAATCTCTCCCTCATTCTTCAAATCATGGAACTGCTGTCTAAGAACAGCATTAAATATTTCTTTATTTTCCTGATTTATGAGGATTTTACCCTTGGGAAGGACTTTTTTTTGCATGTGTTGAACTTGCTTGTTGTGCTGATTGATAGTAGAAACACGAAGCTTAACCCGAAGGGGTAAGTGGTCAGAATTCATCTCAATAGGACAGTCCTCTATGTCAAACTCCAACAGCCTAGAACCAAAACTTTGAGAGCAAACCACGTAGTCAACCACACTTTGACCGTTGTAGGTCTTGCACGTGACTCCCCCAGATGTCGGCCAATTTCTCACCCCGTTGCAAATAACCATGCCAAACAAACTACAAAGCCCAAGTAATTCAGTCCCAAACGAATTCACAGTGCCATTATCATCTTGAGATGTTCTTTCCCAATGGAAACCACCACCTTCCTCCAACCATAAAGGATTGTTCTCCCCTTTTGCTTCACTGCTCAACTGAAGAGACTGATTATTAGCTGTCCTTGCATTAAAGTCACCCATTAAAACCACATCTCCAAGAATGTTAAAAGTAGAGATATCTTTTTTTAGTGATGCATACGGATCTTCATTGTCTAAATTCCGCTTCTTATAAAACTTTGAATTTTTAGGAGCAAAGTAGCAAGCAGCTAGACTAAAAGTTACCCCTTTTTCAGTTATTTGCAGCCATATGTATTGTTTATTTATGTCTTCTTTTACACACTCAACAATTCCCTGCCACTTCTCAGCTATTAGCACTGCAACCCCTCCATGACCTTTACCTATTTCATTTCCTTCGTTCCACACTGAAACTTTCTTATACCCTTCGAAATCCGGAATTTTGCAGCCCTCATGCTCATGCGTTTCCGTAAGAATGATAATATCTTTCCCTTTTGCTATGGGCCCCAAACCAGGTCCTCTTCTCCATGGATATCCTCTACAATTCCAGCTTACAACATGTAGGTAGTCCTGTGGGGCCCTTAAATCCTATTTCTTGTTTGAGAAATGCTCACTAATTTGGGCTTTCCCGTTCTTCAACCAAGCCCATTTGCCTTCATTTCTTGCTGTTTTTACCTTCTCCCATTCCTTCCTTTGTTCTTCTTGTTGCTCAAAAGTCAAATCTTCATCTAAATAAATATGTGTGCCTTTGAGTAACCCCCTGTTTTTTAGGATCTTATTTTTATCTTCTAAATTTCTCAAAGTGACTCTTACATGCCTATCTCTTCCTCCATCTATCCTTCTCCCAATTCTACTAGCTTGCTGAATATGCCCTGTCCATTGCAGCTTATCTTTAAGGAATTCCCTTGTTAGAATGTCGATTCTCTCCTCCCCGAAGTCCTTCAAACCTTTAATGATAATGTTTGTAACCCTGCTTTGTTTATCTTTTTCTTCTCTTAACTGTCTTTTAACTTGTTGTTCAATAATTCCTTTTTGCTCGTTTGATGATCCACTCACCGTTTGTGACCAAGATTTGGCCTCTTCTATGTGTACCCTTAACTGATTCTCTTTTACCTCCAAGTCTGCTAATGCTGTTTGGATCTCCTTTAACTCCATTATATTTTCTCCTCCCTCTACCGCTGATTTCTCGTTTTTTGCTGTTTTTAATTGGTCTAACTCTTGCCTTAGGGTGGTCAATTCTTGCTGCCCCTTCTCCATGTTAACTTGCAGATTTAAAATTTGATCTTGCATCATTTTATTATCCTTTTCCAGCCTACTGTTTGCTTCAATAATTATTTTAAATATGCTATCTTCGTACCTCCCCTTTGTTTCTAGATCATCAAGTCTACTTTTCAGCCTCATGAGCTCTTCTACGTATAGTTCTGATGACCATAGCAGCGGTGAGGACGTGGGACTGTAGATTTCCTGAGATGCCTTTTCAATGACAATCTTATTTATAATGGACTCTTCCACTTTGCCCATGGTCCCACCCACCATACCTGTGTTTGATTCGTGGTTCACTGAACTACCTATTACCTTCCCATTACTTGTATGTTCAGCTTGGTTTGTTTGCTCTTCTTTCTTGGATACCACCTTAGATGTACCTGCCTTGCTGTTACAGACCTTAGGTAAAATCAAAGTGAAGTTTTTCTTTTGATTTTGTTTCAGTTTCCTTTTCATAGCCAACCTGCGCCTTAAAATCCCGTTGTATTGTTTCGCATTTACGAAAATCAACCCTTCTTCCGCGTTCATAAGATTCAAAATACTTGATAAAGACGACCTTGCTAGCAGCGGGGCCAACAAGGTTGCCAAACCCCCATCTCGAATAGTGGTCCACCCGTTTGATCCATGAGGAGTGTGAAACTCTGAAAACCTTAGACCTCCTTTAGCTAGAAGATTCAATAGGTCATATAGTTGCACCTGTGGTTTTCCTGCTATGTTATTACCCGAAATGCACTCTAGTGCCCCCATTTGTTTTGGAACTGTGTTTGAAACCGATGTTAGAGGGCCCCCTGCCTCAACATCCTGATATGCCAGACCTCGGTTATCCCCCATAATCCCCCTGTTTACTCTCATGCGGTGAATAATTGTCTGATTGTTCTGAGGTTACCAGTTTATGTGGGTATGCCAGTTGTTGTATGGATGAAAGGAGACAAACAGGTATAAAACAATAAAATAATGAAAAGCTGAAGAGGTGGAGAAAGTGACAAAGACCTGTTTGGACGCAGCCCCCTTTCCCACTTTGTCCTTTCTCGAATCTGCCCCTGCTTTGTCTTTCTGTGCCCGCTTTTTCCT
>VDFB02309661.1:0-67207 GCA_007258455.2 Sequoia sempervirens | reverse complement strand
GATGAAGAGTTTGGGGAGCAGTTTCTACCATCTGATTATACCATTCATGTGAAAAGGATGAGGTAGAATTTAAAACAAAAGGAATTGGATGTTATGTCCTATACTGAGAAATTTCACAAGCTTAGTATCAGAGGTGGTTATGAAGAAGAAGATGAGAAAATAGCCAGGTACATCAATGGCTTGAGGTACAATCTGCAAGATGAGATTGGTTTGCAATTGCCAAGGGCATTGGGAGAATGTTTTCAGTTGGCCATTAGAGCAAAAGAAAAGGTGAAAAGGAAGAAAGAAAGATCAAGTAATGGGGGAAGAGGAGGTAGTTCAAATAGGGGCAGAGGTAATAGAGAGCAAGGACAAGGCAGTAATGATAAGAGCAGCAATGACAAGGGTAAATAAGTATTTTCTGTTCAAAGAGGTGGATACACTCCTAGAGGAGGAGGAAGATTTGGACAAGGTAGAGGACAATTCACAGGTAGATGTTTCAATTGCAATGAACCAGGGCATCCTTCCTTCAAGTTTCCTAACTGGGAACAAGCTGATAGGGGCAGAGAAAGGAGAGCTAACTTGGTACAAGAAGAAGAAGATAAGAAGGAGGAACCAAAAACATTCATGGCAGACCCTGTGACTGATGGTGAGTTTCTCATGATCAAGCAAGGAGAAAGACTTCATCAAGAACCAAAGGTAACTATTTTCAAAACAAATTGTCTCACTCATGGTAAGATCTGCAGATTGCTCATAGATTCAGGGTCGCATAGCAATTTAGTTTCAGTTGATATGGTAACCAAGTTAGGGATTGAAACTTTTGATCATCCTACTCCCTACAAGGCCACTTGGGTAACTCAAGGACAACATGTAGAGATTGGTAAGAGAGCTTTTGTTGATTTCTCAATTGGTTCATAACATGATAGAGTGCTTTGTGATGTCATTCCAATGACTTGTGGTCATATCATCTTGGGAAGTCCATGGCAATATGCTAGAAGGACATTGCATGATGGATTTCTTAACACATATTTGGTTCACAAAGGAGATGTTAGATAATAGTTGGTTCCTTTACCTTTGGATCAGTCTAATGATAGTTTTGTGATTTTTTTTGAGAAGAGTTTGCAGGTGAATAAGTAGGGTGAAACAGGGGAAGGCATTGGTAAGCTGAAAAAAGATAAGTTGCAGCAGGGTTATGAGGTGGACAGTCCTTTAAATCAGACTTTGTGGGATTTAGACAGTATCAGGGTTGGAGGCATTGAATTCCCTATAAATGAGGGTGATAATGGTGGAGTTCTTTCACAAAGAAGACAGTGGAATGAGGGCAGGACCAGGGCACAAGAACCTACTATTATCAAGCAGCAAAGAGGATACACTAATCCATATTTTGGTTCTGTCAAGAATGCAGATTGGCAGAAGAGAAATACAATGACTTTGGGGGACTACATACCTGCTCATTGGAAGATGAAAAAACATGAAAGAAAAAGGTCTTTTGGTGGAAACACATGGGACACTTCTTGGGACAAGAGTTCTTTCTTTCCTGGGGAGAATGGTGCAGGACACCCAGGGCCTTCAAGGAGTTGTTTAAGAACCAGGAGAGTGCAGGGGTCAGGAAGACCTTCCAAGCAAGTCAAAAAAATTAACTATGGTATATTGGAGCCTATAATGGCATTTGGGATGAATAAATGTAATGAAAATGTTAAAAGATCTAAGGTTCCTGATAAGGATCCTAGGAGAAAAATGCAATATAAAGGGGAAATCATGTTCTAGGGGTTTGATTAGTGATATTATGCTTTAAATAGGTCAAATAAACTTGGATATTGAAGATCCAATAGTCTTTAGGGGGTAGATGTTAATAAATTTCAAGTTTGTGATTTCAAATTTTTGAATTTTAGTTTAGGCGGGAAAAGGGGTTTTGAGTGTTTTGGAGTTAATTAAGCAATGCAATCAATCTAAAATAGTTTGGGCAGTTGGAGAATGGGTTTATAACCCAAAGATATGCATTTTTATGGGGTTGGTCATTTCTGAAGAAGAGTTGTACGGACTGTTTCTGGGAATAAGGAAAGAACACAGATTTCTTGCATTATTTTGGTGTCTTTTTGATGAATCTCTAATTTCCATTGAAGGTATACATTGTTGGATGCCTTAGTAATTTTCATTTTCATGTTTTAACATCCCCTACATGTTCTGATAAGCATAAAAGATCAATTCTTGCACGTTTTAATTGACTGTCCACAGGAAAAGTGCAGATTTTTCCATGTTTTGAGAGTTTTAATGAAGGAATGATCCATTTCATGGAGTGTTATGACTGAAAACCTATGAACTGGATCAATTCTAACATGTACCATGAGAAACTAACAAATAAATGTGCAGGGAAGAGGAAATCTAACATGTGCACAGTGAATTAGCAAAGGAAAAGGCATGAAGATGGACCCTAGGGTATAGTAGTGGAGAATCTACCTTAACAAGAGGTACATTTTTGAGTTGCAGTAGTTGAGCAATGATGAATGAATGGTGAAAAGTCAAAAATTAAGTCCTGGAAGTGTTTGGAAGTCCTAGAATCAAAAGGCCCTAGTTTTAAGCCAAATTAGGGAGGGTTTTGTAATTGGGCATGTTAAGAGTAACCTAGAAGATTAAAAGTATGAAAATATTTGGTTTGGGAATGTTTTGGAAGACTGTTGAAAGTTCCAAGGTCAGGAGACAAATTTGAAGAGGGGTTTCTTTGAAAAATAGGGCTAATTAGGCCTAATTTTGAGGAAACAACATGGTTAGAAGAAAGATTGTCTGAAAAAAGTGATGTCTAGGAGTTGACATGATATTTTTCATCACAATCCACACCTAAAACAACCATTGGATTGGAGGTTCATTTGCAAAGTTTGAGGAAAAAGTCAAGAATCCATCGCTAAAGGCCTAATAGGGCTAGAAGGCTAGTTGAGCAGCAAAAGTTAGTTTTGTTCAAAACAGAGGGTTGGGGCTTGAGAATCTTTTGAGTCAAGTTTTGTTAAGTCCTTTGAGATCATTTAAATGTGTTGGAACCATATGGGAAACAATTAAGTCTTGAGTGCAAAGTTGAGGCCTTATCTCTAGGTTGGTGCCTAGTTGAGAGATTGAGAAGTGAAACATTGTTATTCTTGTTAACTGGTGTTTCTTGCAAAGATCCCTAACCCTCTATATCAATTCCCAGTGCCATCTAGAGCTCAAGGTGATGGTGATGATGATCCTCCTCATAAGAACCTATTCCAACAGACTTGTGGAGAAGACATCCTTGATCTACCTCACTTGGATAAATATAAAGAGATTGAAGAAGGAGAAGAGGATTTAGGAAACATCAAAATAAAAAATTCCTCCTCATCCCATTGTTCATCACATATTAGAGAGGTAAATGATCCCCTGCAATTTAGGTCTTCTCCAACTTCATCACAAGGTGTACAAAGAGAGACTCCTCCAACAAAGAGCACATTATTTGATTCTTATAGTTCTAGGGTTATCACTATTCCTACTACTGCCATTTGGCTTGAAGAAACATTATCAAAGAAGAGAAAGGAAATATAGCTGGACCTCTTTAGACAAGATATGGTATTTCAACTACTTAAGAGGACTCCTAAACCCAAAAATTTGAAGACTACCACTAGACTAATAGATGATGGTGGCTTAGGGAATATGTGTCTGGAAGTTTCTTGCCCTACTACATAGAAAGAAGTCACCCATGTAACTATAGAACCAAGCTCCTAGGCCTACATAAACATAACAAACAAACATATAATTAGATCAAATGAAAGTATCAAGATTCCCCATGAAATCCATTTAAATTGCAAAGAAAAAGAAATGAAATGAAGAACATAAAAAAACATAAACAAAAACTATCAAATCTTATTCAATGTAAAGCAAAGTCTTGATCCCATGGGGGAATTGGTGCCAATTTGATGTGGAAAGTGGTCCTTTCCCAACTCCTATGATGAAATTTTGATGAATGATGCACTTTGATGAAGATTCAATGGAGCTCCATAATGAAAAACTTCAATAACCTAGCTATAAACTTGATGAAATGGATGAAGATGGATATGATTGAAGATGAAATTGAGTATAGTAAGTGTAAATGTTTTTTTTCCTCAATCATTTTATTTTTTGGTTTGCATAAATGTATTCGGTGTTGAGTGCACCTATGCTCAAATGAAATATCAAAAAGGTGTGCAACGCACCATGTGGTGGTTGTGCAACTTTTCCCTTTTATTTTCCTTTCGAGAGGAGTTTCGGGACATGTATTTTCTTGTCGGACATTTCCCTGGTAGCTATATTTACAAGTTCAGGAGTTTCTACCATTCTAACACATCATCTCCTTGTCATGGGATATCTGCACTGCTTGTGAAGATATCTATTTGGGGAGTTTTTCTGAGCTGGCTAGTTTTTCTTCTCTTCTCTCGGTTCTTGGGACAAAAGTTTTGAGATGGCACCTCATAGTAATGTAATCAATCAATTGTGTTTGTTGTTAGGTAGTTGCTCCTAGGATCTGATCATATTTGGGTCTTATCTTTGCTAAAATATCTAGAGAACATTAATGTAGCAGTTGAGGAGTTAATGCAGAGATCTTTTGTGGCCTAAGCAAGAATCTATGATTGGATCGTGTGCTATCAACTATAAACACCTAACAGTAATTACTTCTAGTTCAAGGAAGTGTTTTCTTTCTTCAATGGCTAGAAAAGGAAGGTGACAACACCAAAGATAGAAGAATAGGATTTTTTAGATTTTAGATTTTCTTCGATTAAGATTTAGAATTTTGATCTTTGTAGAAAAGGATTTTTCGAAGAGGAAACTATTTTCTCTAAAAAGAGGAACTATTTTCTTTTTAATTTTCATAAAGTTTATGAACAATATTTCATAAGAAAGTTATAGAACTACTTTATTCTAGAAAATTATATCTATTAAGGTTTAAACTATTGTCAGATTGTCTTTTGACCTTTGTTTCAAAGTTCAATTTTAATTAAAGCATGAAATATTGAGGGGAATTTTTGAGACTATGCATGTATGGCCTTTTTCAAGCTTTCTTTCTTTATATTATCATTTTTTCAATGAAACACTGTGTCTTGCAAGCTATATTCTGATAGTTTAAATAACAAATTTCTATGCTTTATGCTTGTGTTGTAGAATAGCGATTTTGGGAAAATTTAGACTATGTCATTTTGACTTTTCCATTATATTTGAAGTTGTTATTTTTCTATGCTATGATGTATTAGGAGATAGGGTTCTTATAATTTCTGAATATTATTCTTTTACTCTAAGGATTTGTTATGTTTGATCAGACCTCAATGAACACTGCCTAAGGAAAGATTTGAAAGTCTATATTGTGCTTGAAGTTAGCCTTTGTTCTTCATTCTCTTTCCAACAATGAACTGGTTGTGGCATTATTTGTCCTTTATGTCAATCATAGGAATAATTTGAATTTGAAATTTTGTTAAAGCTTTGGTGTATTTCCTTTCATGTTTTATATTTACATTTCTCTTTCTCCCTTATCTCAAAACCCCAAAAGAAGAGTTTACTTTCTACAAAAAGCTTAGAGGTATTTATTAAGACGCAATTTATCCCCCACTTGCTAAATTTCCCATAAGACTATCGGAGAGGTGCAAGCTTTGATGATCAACAATTATTTCTTTGGCACACTTGGTGGGACTAAAATTTTTCCAAATTCCTAATTAGGAGTAAAAAAAATTTCTTAAATTAGGCTAAGGAACCAAACTGGAAATTTCATGCCTAGAGTCCAAAAGAGAGCATCCTCTAGAGGTCATTTCTAGTACTCCTAGTTACCTACCTCAAATCCTATAAGGAGAATAACCATAGGTTTTGTATTTCCTATAAGGACTAATAGAGAAAGAAGTCAAATCTCCTCATCAAGAGCCTTATCTACTCCATCCAGAGGTTTAAATTTCTAGATAAGATTGCATGTATACCCGATTCATAGAAATATTTTCCTAATGTCTCAAGTACCTCCTCCTGCTCCTAGAAAATTTGTAACATGGGACAATGATAGTTCATTATGACCACCTAGACCCCTAGATGTATGGCCTTCCATACTGGCTAATGCCCTTAAGGCTATCCAAAGATTCTCTGGAGAGGATTTCAAAACCCCTTCTGAACACCTTCAAGATATAGTAGAGTTATGTAGGGTACACAACATATCAAAGAATAACATCGCTTTAAGACTGTTAGCTGCCTCTTTTGAGGGAAATGCTCAAAATTGGTATCGATCTCTAGCCTTAGGTTCCAATATTTCTTAGGTCTAGCTCAAACAATGCCCATTCAAATGATTCTCTAAAAAGAGAGATTGTTCTTCACTGTTGTAAAAACTAATCACCATCAAGAGAGCCCCCACTGAATCCATGAGAAACTTCAATACTAGGTTTCATAAAACCTGGAAAAAGATTCTTGTGACTACTCAACCACAGGTTGCGATGGCTTTCATGTTCTGCCTAAAGTCCATCAATTTGGATATCACACTTATGGTAACCTCCATGGGAGGGAACACCCTACTTGATGCATACGAGATGGAAACCATGCATGTAGAGATTAACCTGATCGATGCTGGGAAACTTCTGCCTTGACCACCAATGCCAGTATTCTCATAAATCTTCAACAGCTGCCAAGAGGAAGCCTATCCAAGCACTCCCACCACATAATTAAAGTTGGTTGCCCTGCAGCCTACGAATGAATACCCTACCACTCAAGCTAGCACATCGAGTATCTCATCAATGGTAGTGGATATCGTTGATATAAAAGATCTAATGCAGAATTTTTGTAATGAATTAGTCATTATCAAATGGCAACAAGCAACACCTCCAAAAATGACCACTGAGGTCTATGGTGGAGGAAAACCCCCTTACCAAGAGAATTTGTATCAAGGATATTACAGAGGAGGAGGTCAATAGTTTTCATCAACAAATTAGATAGTTTTGATTGCTTCACCATTACAATTGTCTTCTCATGCAATGATAGCCATATGCCCTAAAATTGTCCAAGGGGAAATATGAAGCAAAAGGTGGCCAAACAAAGGAGTAAGGGTATGTTCCCAAATGAGGGCGAATACGAGTCACCACAAATGGAGAATGCTCATCTTAGGGCACAAATGCAAGGAATGTCCCTTCAACAAGAATTGGACATTATGCCCAACCAAGCTCTCTTCTCATGGTTGGAGGAAGACAAAGCTATATTTGCAAATGAAGCCTTGATGATTAGAATTTTCAAAGTATAGTTATATTACAATACAAGATCAAAGAGAAGTATCATAGGAGAATATGTACAACAATCTCTACCACATCTGCAAACATGTCATTTGTGTCCCTCAAAGAACCAGGCCTTGTTGTCCATTGTCTGACCTAGTTTACGACCAAATAATTAGCCCTCAAAAGAAAAGGAGGTGAATAAAGTACAAGGTATGGCCTCAATGGAATGTTTTCTCCCAATGAAAATATAGATACCACCGTTCAAGTCAAAGACCCAAACTATCGGGATGCTTAACATAGTGGAGAAATTGAAGAGGCACCTGCCAGCATTTCATTGTGGGACGTTATATCAATTCCTAAGCAACAAACTCTGCTTTAGGAAGCATTGAAAGTAGAAGGAAAAATGTGTAGGAGACCATGACTTAGTTCAAATATCAAAGTGGAAATGATAGATTCACATTTCCCCCTCAAACTCTAAAATAAACAACTTATACAAATAATGTGGATAGCGTTGAAGAAAAAGATGAAAGCAGAATAAAACCTATGCCATTATTTTTTATGCTTATAGTAGGAGATAAATTGTTGTACTATAATATGATTGATTTGGGAGCTAGCACATATGTTATGCCCAAGCAAGTGGTAGATGCTCTAAAACTCCAGCACAAGCCCCTTGAAAAGGGAATTATGTAACTTGATGAAAAGAAAGTCCTAACTAGTGGTCAAATAAGGGATTTTTCCCTAAACCTCTTCTCATATCCAAGCCAAAAAATCACTCAGGAAGTAGTAATAATTGAAATTCCACTAGTTTTTAGAATGTGCTTATGAAGAGATTTCACCACCAAACTTGGAGTATACCTGGCACTTGACTAGTCCCACTTGAAATTGTGAACCAAACATGGAACAAAGATGACAATTCTATTTGAATCCTTGTATCCTGAACATATCACATATGATGAAAATCTATGCTTCAGATTTGATGATACCCCAAATTTCCACCAAGGGAGGTATTGTGTGGAAATTCCTACAAAAGAAGAAGGTAGAAATGAGAAGATTTTGGAAGAAGAGATGCTACTAAATTAGTTCACTGATTCTGATCCATTTGGTAACTTCCGTGCAATAGGGCTAAGTGGCTATGTGATTTTTGACAGAGATCAGGCCTGTCCAAAACTAATGAAGAGTTCAAAAGAGCTCGATGATCTATCTTATAATTATGTGTGGATCATACCCTTTAATGGTGTCAAGTGTAATGTTGATCCTAGAATAAGTGCCTGATTGATATTTCCAATGGGATTGAAGTGCCTCAAAGCTTATTGTTTTCTTTCTCCATGCTCTACTAGTGGGATTGGATCTAGTAGAACAAATAGGTGTGGGTGTGAAGAAAGTTGTTAGAAATTTAGAATTCATAGAAAGCTAGATCTGTGAGAAAGCAACCACAACAAATAAAAGGCTAAGATGCCAAAAATAGGATATAAGAAACCTCATTTAAAGTTTTGAAACTTTTGGTATACAAGGAAAATCCCAACCTCAAGATGGAAACATCTATCAGACATTTCTTATCAAAACACACTCAGAATCAATTTTTGATCTGACAAAGAAAAAATTCTTTGCAGTTTCAAGGGATTACATCAAGCTTAGTGTCAAAAAGGGAAAAAAAATTAGTAGTTGGCATAAGGATCTCTCATAGGGATAAAAGAAAGCTGAAAGATTTATGCTACAGATATGATCTCAAAGGTTATGACCTAAGTATAATCCATCTGATGTCTACCTTAGACAAAGGGCCCAGGTCAACTAAGAAGAGACAAAGGATAGTCTGCTCGAAGAAAATCTTCTTGGAAATATAGGTTTTCATCAAATGGGGAAGAATTTTGTTGGATAATCATTATTCCCTATCATTGATGTGGAATTCCTCCCAAGCTTTAAGCAGGGAATAAATCTCATTGTTGATACATAAGTTCTCAAGGGAGAATAAAGTCTCTATAATGGGATCCGATTGACTAAGGATGACATCTACCACCAAGTGGGAAATGTCGGTACCCTCAAGAATAGAAATTTTTGAGATAGTTTGAAGCTTAGAATTAATTGTCAGTTTTATTTCGGGTAAATCTACCCTCACTCGAGGATTCGTACTAGATTTCATGATAATTTCAACCTCATTTTCCCTGATGATCAAAGAGAAGGTGTCTTTCCAACAAACTCCCAAGGGCACAGTGGTTATCAATTGGCTAGAGAAGAAAAAATGAAAAATAGATAAGCTTTTAAGGAAGATAAGAGTCATGTTGGGTCTACTTGAAAAAATCACACCTTTTAGTACCCAAGAGCTGGTAGAATCACAAGGGTCAAATTTTGTTATCAAATACAAGGTTTTTCTGAAGAGTTCAACATATTATGATGTGAAAGGGGGTAGTTCAACTAAATCAACCATTAAGAACTTAATTGTGGAAATCCAACGTGTTGGATTGGCCCCTCAAATAGATGGGAATCGTCATAGATGAGTTCCCCTGTCGATGAATCAAATTACCCCCAAATAAGCCCCCAAGTTTTTCAAGTACAAATTGATGTACAAAAACTCAGCAAAAACCCTCAGGCCAAAAAGAGACAGGGAAATAACCTATGGACATACAATTTACCATCATCAAACAATCAAATGATGTTTTGATGAAGAAAATTCTCACCCAGAAGAAGGTTCAATGCAAGAGTACCACAGACTTGTTGCAAAGCCAAGATGACCGATCAATTCCAAAGTGCTATAGAAGGGACCTTTCAAAAACAACACATGTGAAAAGGTGAAGGAATACATACTCAAAGAGATGTTTTATAGATTTTTTGGTGAATGGTATTTATCTGAGAACTTTCTAGTACATAATACACAACTCTTTTAAAAAATTTAGCAGTTATGTACCATATGTTAAAATTTTGTAATTATTTCAAAAAAATTAGAATAAGGCCCAAAATAACACAAGGGAGAATAAGAGCTATAATATATTATGTTCATTGAAAAAAATTTACAATGTATTATATATCCCAAGGCTCATAAACATCATTTAAAGCCCTCTTGAGAAAAACCCAAAAAGTGAAGCAAAACAAAAGTTGTCAAAATGGAGGCGATGACCAAATAGTTTTTCTCCTTCTTTTCACCTCCAACGACAAAGTAAAAATGATTTATACTTAGCTTTTGCTTCTCCTTTTTCTTCTTCTTCTTCATTTTTCAGATAGGTTACAGGCAAGGGAAAAAAAACACAATGCATGTGAGCCATGTAGTTTAGACCCAGGGTCTACTCGCTACGAAGTTGCACTAGGTAACTAAAATGCTTTTTCTAGGAAATCCCTGGAACTTTCTCCACACTGTACTCCCATAGAAGGAAAGTGGCTATTGGCTGAGAAGAGAAATGGTGCACCTCCACATCCATGGTGCAAAATTTAGTTAGGAAAGGCAACCAAGGCACGTCCACCCTAAAGTCCACAAACCTGCGAAGGTCCATGGTGCTTGGAATGCTGATGCCTGGAATGGCCACTTGCACTATCTTTCCAAGCCCTTCCATCAGAGAAGTGTCAAACATCTTCTAACACAATACAAATATCATGGGTTTGGCCATACCTAGGTCCAATAGTGGGGCCACAAAGTGAGAGAGCATGTTATAATTACTTCACAACTGGTTCTTGTTAGTAAGGTAGTCTGCGCCAATGACCCACTTGAATGTAGTCATGACCAAGGGGTCAAAATTCTTCACCAAGAACTTGATACAGCTATCAGTAATCACTCCTAAAAAGTATCCCTATGGTCTCCATGGAAGGAGCTGAATAGGGTGCCAAGACCAGTAGATATCATGACAACATTGAAAAATGGTAGAGGAGTAGGGGGAAGGACAACTAAGTTAGAGAACTATATGTTTGAATGAATATAACAAAATGTGGTGTGGATATATATAGAAAAGGCTAACGGAGAAATTTCTCCAATGAGATGTTTATTTTTGGCTAGATGACAACAATTTTTTTTAGGAAAAATGAGGCAAGGTTGGAAAATTGTATGGAGGACCTATCAGAACACCTTGAGAAATAAATTTGGGCGTTGGGGAGTAAATTCCCTAATACATTGATGGTTGATGTGTATCCTTGCCATCATAAGTGCCAACCTGTCCACTAATGAGAAGAGACATGGATTAACATGTTAAAGCTCTAACAAATTAATGAAGACCTCTTTTCAAAAGTACCTTGTGTCATCTCGACATGCTCCATATGATGAAAAGCATGCTTTCCAAGGTAATGAATTAAAGGAAACAAGAGGTAGTAGAAGGAATTTACTAATTCCATTTCTATGAATTTTTTGGATTTCCTAAGGGATACAAATCTCCCATCCGCACGTATTCCCCAATGGTAGCATTTAATGAGTCATCAATAGTAGCAAACTCATAACTGCATGTAAAACTCTGAAATTAATTACGCCCAAAAGTAGGTTAATTTTAGCAAACAAAAAATGGTTATTGTAACCAAAGATTTTTTGTATCACTTTCAAGCAATCATGGCGGAAGCATCTACCTATGGTAGGCAGGACAAAGTAGCAAACAAAAGATCCAGTTATGCAGATATATTTGGGAATTACTCATTTGTTACTGCCCCAGTGCCAAAAGAATGACCATTTGAATACTGTAAGAAGTTTCAACTTGACAAACACATTTTAAGGGAGGTAGTTCAAGATATAAATAATAATGTTTACAACCCTTGGTTATCAACCAACCCTAAAAATCTTAGGGCAGGTGTTTTTCAGAGGATGCTAGGCCATGAGTCTATAAAGGGTTTTTCATTTTGGCTTTGGAACATTGGCCTACCATAGTTTGTGCTACCTATTGTTCATCCATGCCTAGAGTTGGTTGACGCATGTGCAAAAACATTTAACAAAAATAGAAAGACTATTTAGGGCCATGGGGTCAAGATCACCATCTCAGCCCAAGCTATATGGGATATGTTGTGTATCCCTATGGGTTGGGGTGCAGACCTTTTTAATGAAGAATAGATGGATGTCCTGGGGGAAGATATGTTCAGGAAAACAAGTTTTTATGAAGATGAAATGAAGGAATGACCAAAAAAATTGCTGGCATCTATCACGAAGAAAATTCAAGAAGGATACACAATCTATATTCTTGATGTTGGGCTAGGTTTTTGGTCTCGACGATGATTAAGAGGTTAACCCCTTCCAGTTTTTCCTAGGCCTTGTGCTCAAAAGAGAAAGAGTGTAGAGACACTACGATTTTGCTGAAGTAATGGCTGGAAATATGAAGCTACAATCGAGAAACTACAGTATGGAGTCCAAGTTTAGGTATTCTTCCATCCTGGTCCATTTGTTATTACATCAAAATTTTGAGTGGCTAGGGAGAAATGTTCTAGTTTCTAGGATAGATGAGAGAGGTTATATCTAGCAAATTTTAGTGTGGACCCACATTTTTTCAAGAATAGGAGATTACTATAAGTTTGCAGATTATTTTTTGAGACCAATGCTGCAAGATTTATTGCCTTTCCCCATTGGTTGTTTTTTTTAGTAAGTTATAAAATGGATAAAACATCCACCTATCCTAATGGATTACTTCCTCGGTGAAGATTTCACCTTCATTTGGTTTCATGGTTTCCCTGGGGAAGATTTCTGACTCCCTAGATTTGTGATAGATAAAATTTTTGCATTGGAGTTTTGCTGACAAGTATCCGCTATCAATAAGAGTTATGGTGCGGGAAGGAATAATGAAAAGCTTTTCAATCTTCCCCTTATGATTGCAAAAATTCAAGTGGTATTAAGAAAATGGAAAGTGGAGGATGAGATCTAGAATAATTTGGTTGCTCTAGGATTGGTCCTCATTTGTGACACGTGGAATTATAACCCAGATGGGCGTTTCAGCTTAAGGCATGAATTCAGGGAATATTTCCAAAGAAGGAGAAATCTAACCCAAGGGAATGCAGAAATATACATCGACCTGGCCCATATACTAGAGGAACAACCAAGATGGCTATGTTTTTATGAGCCCCAAGCACAATACCAGAGCAATCTCCCAATGAGAAAATATCTTGATACACAGTTGTGGCGTAAGGGATAGTCGGAAAGAAAGAAGAGAGAATTTTTGAGGTTCTGACAAGAGATGAGGAATCCAAACATTTTGTTTGGAAACTTCCAGCTCGATGAAGAGTTTGAACACACATATTATAGGAAAGTTGATTCTAACAATAGCAATCTTGAGACTAACCATGAAATTGAAGAGGAACAAGTTCCACTCCTAATTCCTAGACCTCAGGAACCTGACAACTGAAGAAATTTGGGACTAGGGAATCCACAAGCTTTGTCCACATCCAAAGCTTGAGGCAAAGAGAAAGAGGCCTGACAATCTCCAAAAATATCCTCAGTCGCCACTGATGTCTGAATATCAAGTGACTCCTCTAAAAGGAGATCGGAACATGATGGCTCTAATCCTGTGAAACAGAGGAAGATCTAGGACTTAAATACCCATGATATACTAATCCATCGGGATGAAGAAGTGGAGTCCATCTTCTAGAATGTTTCATCAACTGTAGCTCAGGTAAGTTTTGCTCCAGGCCCTCTTCTTCCTATTTTTTCATCTTTGGTACAACCCCAGTCTCTTCCTATTTAAATAAATTCCCCATCTTCGGTTCCTAAACTAGGAGCGATAAATTTAACCCCTACCATTGAAAATGAACCTGTTGAAACTTTTTCGCACATCGACAAGGCTTTATCCACTGTGGCTGTTGTTGTGCCATTATTTGTTTTGTATGAAGCACCCATTGAAATCATCAAGACTACAAATTTTCCTATTACTCTTGGCCTGTCTACTTGCAGGAAAATGCCTCTCCATCAACCTTTTTCTACTTTTGCCCCTATTTTTTATTCCCATGCTCCTTTTGGCATTCCCCCATTTTCTATGATCACACTACCATTTACATCTCCTCATGCTCATGTATTTGAAGTCTCCCCTACTATCACCTTGTTTAGACTACCCCCTAATTCCCCCATCGTAGCTCAGAGTGTTGATGTCCCTCAGACTCTTCAAGGTCATTTCAATTCCACCAAAGAGGCCTAAAAGACCAAGAAATTGAAAATATTATCAAAGAGTGTCAAAAGGCCTACCACCAAGAGGATTGAAGCTTGTTTTAATGAAGAGTGGACATCCCTTCTTATCACCACAATGAGGATGCTATTTTCCAAGCTCAAAGAGAAAATGTAAATGGACTATGACATGTATGCCATGGGTTTGGATCTGAGTGAAACTCTCCCACATGATAAAATGGTCCTATCCAAAGCCACACAAAAGGTAGTATGTACTTATTATGAACAACTAGATAGGAAATTAAGGAAGCGTGAGGATGAGTTGGAAATTGTGAAAGGGATAATGAGGAGGCTACAAAATGAGGTCCAAGCCAAGGATGTTGAAATGGCCCCTGTAAAAAAAAATCGAGGCCAACAAGGATACATGTCCAAGTTGCTTGTAGATACTCGAAATGAATAGGTTCGTCTTCATGCAAAAAATGAAAAATTAAAGAAAGATTTGGTTGATCCCAAATCCTAAAATGTTGATGATCTACGAAGAGTCTAGATTGAAGTAGAGGAGTCAAGACAAGAAGTCAGAAGACTAAGCTTTGAGTTTAAAAATTCTCTTTAAGAGAAAGGTCAAATAGAAGAAGATACCAGAGTAAGAGAAGCTAATTGGAAGGAGGAGTTAACTACTATAAGGACTTCTAGATCCTTGTCCATAATGATAAGGTTAGTGGCTATGCATTGGGAGCATATAGGGGCTGGTGTGTGTGTACTAGGACCCACCTTATAGTTATTAAAGGATGTACATGAACTAAATGCCAAAGTTGGTCTGATGGCTAACCATTTCATAAAAACATGTTCACCTCGGGTGGCAGACTCACAAAGTTTTATTTCCAAATTAAGTATTTCAATCGATCAGGTTCTTAGAGGAGCAATGATTCCTGATTGCAGGGTCACCTCCATCAAAGACAATGAGATTATCAACTACCACCTAATTTTTGGAAAATGCAAGGATCATCAGATGGTTTTGAACAAAAGTCACTAAGATAAAAAAAGGATTTCACTATCTTGGTTGGTTTCAGGTTTCCTCCACTTCTCTCCCTAGATGAAGACATGCTAATAATTGAGAAAATCAATGAGGCAATACAATGTAAGATTGAGGCTATTGCTAAACTTCCAAGGTCAAATGTTGTACCCATAGTGTATGATTTTGAGTGCAGAATCCATCCTCTTTCTCGACTCTATTATCACCTAGGTGCAATATCTTCCAGATGGGGCATCATCTCATTCAAGGATATTTTTGATCTTGAGCAAACATATAGAAATATTTGGACCCTCATGTTACAAAAAAATGCAGATTAGGAGGCCCAGAGAGCTACTTTCATCAAACTCCAAGAACAACTAGAGGCCTAGGTTTGAATCTCTGCAGAAGCGAAGATCGCTATAAGTCACCAGAACTATGAAGGTTTTTTTTTCCTCAGTCATTTTATTTTTGGGTTTGAATATATGTCTTCAGTGTCGGGTGCACTGGCACTCAAAAGAAATATCAAAAATGTGTGTGATGTGCCATGTGGTCGCTACGCAACTTTTCCCTTTTATTTTCCTTTCAGGAGGAGCTTCTAGACACATGTTTGCTTGTCAAACATTTCCTTGGGAGATATATTTACAAGTTTGAGAGTTTTTTCCATGCTGACACATCATCTCCTTGTCACAAGTTATCTGCACCTCCTATGAAGATATCTATTTGGGGAGTTTGTCTAAGCTGGATGGATTTTCTTTTCTTCTTTTGGTTTTTGTGATGGAAGTTTTGAGATGACACCTCACAGTAATGTAATCAATTAATTGTGTTTGTTTTCAAGTAGTTGCTCCTAGGATCTAATCATATTTGGGTCTTATCTTTGCTAAAATATATAGAGAACATTAATGCAGTAGTCAAGGAGTTAATGCAGAGATCTTTTGCGGCCTAACCAAGAGTTTGTGATCAGATTGTGTGCTATCAACCATCAACACTTGACAGTCATTACTTCTAGTTCAAGGTGGTGTTTTTTTTCTTCAGTGGATATAAAAGGAAGGCAATGACACCAAAGATAAAGGAATAGGATTGTTTATATTTTAGATTTTCTTGGATTAAGATTTGTAATTTTGATCTTTTAAAAAAGTATTTTTCCAAGAGGAAAATTTTTTCTCTGAAAAGAGGAACTACTTTATTTTTAATTTTATTAAAGTTTATCAACTATATTTTAGAAGCAAGTTATAGAACTAATTTATTCTAGCAAATTATATCTATTAAGATTTAAACTGTTGTTAGATTAGAATCTAGCCTTTGTTTCAAAGTTCAGTTTTAATTAAAGCACGAACTATTGAGGGGAATTTTTGAGACTATCCATGTATGGGATTTTTCAAGCTTTCTTTCTTTATATTATCATTTTTTAAATGAAACACTGTGTCTTTCAAGCTATATTCTGATAGTTTAAATGGTAGATTTCTATGCTTTATGCTTGTGCTATGGAATAGTGATTTTGGGAAAAATCGAACTGTCATTGGAATTTTTCAGTATCTTTGAAGTTGTTATTTTTATATGCTATGCTCTATTAGGAGACATGGTTCTTAAATTTTTTGAATATTACTCTTTTACTCTAAGGATTTTTTAAGTCTGATCGAACCTCAATGAACACTACTTGCAGAAAGATTTGAAAGTCTACACTATGCTTGAAGTTAGCCTTTATTGTTCATTCTCTTTCGAACAATGAAGGGTTGTGGAATTTTGTGTCCTTTATATCAATCATAGGAATAATTTGAGTTTGAAATGTTGTAAAATATTTTGCATATCACCTTTCATGTTTTATATTTACATTTCTCTTTCTTGCTTATCTCAAAACCCCAAAAGAAGAGACATTTTTTTGTTAAAAAACCTGAAGGTATTTAGTGAGATGCAATTTTTTGCCCACTCACTGAATTACCCATAAGACTGTTGGAGAGGCACAATATTTTATGATCAATAGTAAGTTTACTCAAATTGTGGATGATCAAAATGAGGAGAGAAGCCTCTTATTTATAGAAAGAAAAGATGAAGGAATGTGGGATCATTCAACACCCAATTAGGAGGCATCACTTGTTAAGATGTGAATGGGGAAAGGAAGTGCACATTTTGATGAATGTTCCCATAAATGCATATAGGTGGAATTTGAAAATAGTGAAATGACATGTAAGAGGGAAAAAAAATGAATTAAATGCCACTTGGCTCAATGCACAACGACATGTAAGAGGGAATGAATTTCTTGATAGAAGGACAAATCCACTTGGAGGGATTTAAAATTTGGAAGAATATTCCCCTAAAGATTCCAAATTGAAAGAAAATAGAGATTTAATAAATCAATTTTCATGCGCAAGTGGCAAAAGCTATAGGATGGGACATGGATTAAGATTAGATTTAATCAGAATTTGATTAAATAAGAGGGGGTTAAGTGATTTGAAAATTTTGACTTAGATTTTAGGATTTAAATAAATCAAAGTTGAGAGGAAAATGATTTAGACAGTTAAATAAAGATTTTGATTTATTTAACTAAAGGGTGTGATTGTTAGATTAAATTAGATAAAGGTTTAATTTATTTAATTTAATAAGATGACTTTAGAGATTAATTAAATAAAATTGATTTATTTAATTAAATAGAGATCCAGGGTTAATTAAATCAAGTTCATTAATTTAATTAACAAGAGAGAATGACTTAATCAAATAATGATTATTTGTTTAATTAAGGGATAAAGAGTGATGACATGCTAAGAAGGTGATTCAGGATGAAATGTTGTTAGTAATTAGGATCAATTGTGTTGGTATATTTTTTATGTCTACATTTTTCCCCTCTTTGAAGCAAAGTACTCATTACATTGGTTTAAAGATTAACTATCTCAATCAAAATTCAAAAAATTTCTAATTTCAAAATTTTCCCCACTACTACCCCAATGGACGAAAACATGCCGATATACTACCCCCTCGAGAGATTAGATGAAAACTTGGATTTATGGGTGATCTCGCAAAAAAGAGAGACAAGGTGCCTGATGGGTCCAGAAAGGCTCCACAACGCCAAAAAATGAGATAAAACACAAAAACCAATGCAAAATGGCCCTCAGTCGAGCAAAAACTAGATTAGGGGATCATAACCCTAGTTGGACAGCTAAATGAGGTAAAAAACCCCTAATTTTTCAGCTCAAATAGGCCTTGAGGGGCCACTTCCAATTTATTTTCACATTTAGCCTTTAGATATTTTGCAATTTTTAGCTTTGATCCCTTCGCGAGATGGCACAACGACAACTTCCCCAACACATTTCAGATAGGGTACACACACACCAAAGGCTACTTGGCACTAGACCACTAGTGAGTCAACTTGACCCAACTTCATTTTTCAATTTTCATGCGCATTAATTAGCCTAGGATTCTAGGTTTTTAGGAGCGATCCAATATAGTGCCACTGGAAAGTTTGATTCAGTGCCGCATGGGCTTAAACTATGTAGTAGTCATGAATAACGATGCCACAACATAGTTTGGAATGAGGTTTCTAATTTTAAACTGAGCCGCACATGTAAAGTGCACCACGGTGGGCCGTTTTACAATTTAGGGTTTAGGTCAAACTAAGTCACATGTCCAAACTGTGATACCGCAGTGGAGTTTTGTTAGAAACCAAGATCTGAAATGAAAACCAGAAAAAGCCTTCCACAGAACAAAAAATCAGAAAAGGAAAAGTTTTACAAAAGATGTGCAAAATATTATTATTCAGGAATTCTTAATTACAAGATATGATTTTCTTTATAAAATCAAAGATGCATAGCCCTAATCTTATCTTGAGCAACAAGATAGCTCAACAAGATAAGGATGAGAATAAATTAACCTAGGAATTAAATATTACCTAAGTAAAGTTATGCAAGTGTAATTAAATATTAATTACACTAACACCCCCCCATAAGTGCAAGTTAGGGAGACTAATAAAGCATACACCTAAATTATAAGATGAATGTAAGAAAGCATGAATGGGTCCCGAAAATAAGGCCTGATCAGGTACCCAAGTATAAATGCAATAATGAGTTAGAGAAGGAAAATCTAGTGGGACAAAACCCCCCTACAATGAGATGACTATTGTAGAGAAGCACTTGAAGAACACTATGGAGTAACACTAGAACCACAATCTGACAAGGAAGGAAAGATACTTATGTCTACAACTAAAACCAAAAATGGAACCATAATCATGCGACACCAGACCCAATGCCACAGAACACTAGAAAACTCACAAGCTGGAACAACCCTGGAATCTATGAAGCAATAGTAGATGAGATGATGAAAAAATCTAGAAACTATGTATATCAATGTTGATGCCAAACTAAGACTAAAAATCTTCCATGGGAAGGAGTACCATAAAGGCTCGGATACCATGTTAGAAACTAAGATTTGAAATGAAAACCAAAAAAATCCTTCCACAGAAGAGAAAATAAGAAAAGGCAAAGCTTTGCAAAAGATGTGCAAAATATTATTATTCAGGAATTCTTAATTACAAGATATGATTTGCTTTATAATGTGACCAAAAGAAACTAAGAAACTAGATAACCCATGTGAGTTTCCAACAAAACAAAATGGAGATCAAAGTGCATGCACACTCTAATCAAATTATTATGCAAGAAACCCCCTAATGGAACTTTATCTCAGTTCATTTATTACAATAACCCAATGATTGTAAAAGGAGAGAATGCCAATATGCATAAATAGAAAAATAAGATGATGTAGTACTGAAATGAAGTACAAATATTCAAGTTTCACCTTTTCAATTTTCAAAACATCCAAGTAATCTCCAAAAACCCCATCGTCAAAAATATGGAATAATGATAAACTTGGGACAGATAAAGAAAAAAGTGCATGGATAGTAAAATAGAGCTCCTCAATACCTTTCCAACGCCGCAAAGAAGACGAAAATTGAAGATCGTGGCAAAAATTTATAAGCTCAGAAGCCATAAATGAACATCTGAATTCAAACAGAAATAAATGTAGATAAAAAAAAAAATACTAAAAAATAAATTGCACCACTATAAATTTCTCGAAACTAGCTTTCCGGCGATATCTTGTTTGCTCAATTTTGATACTGTATGCCCAAGTTATGCCCAAAAGGAAAAAACCAATCCATGAAGGAAAATCAGGGCTAGGAGGGGCAAAGAGGTCCCTATGGATGATGATGTCATGCTGATGTTAGCAATTCACAAGGTTAAATTCGATGGCCATCTAGCTTTCACCGCAAAAAAAAACCCCCTTGCAAAAAATTTGACAGTCGTCACCCTGCATGGAATATTCTGCAGGAATCTTAATAGATTTTGTCGCTGGTTTTACTGGAATGTTCTAGGAATATTCCCAGTCAAACTTTTGAAGAGTTTTCCAGCGATTTGAAAGGTTGTCGGTGATTTTGAGGGTCGGTGTTGGTTCTAAAAAACTCGTCAGATTCTGGAAGGGCGACTAGTGTTTGAAAAAAGGTCAGTAGCCTTGCTGCCGTCGGTGGGTGTGGGTGCCACCAGTGAGGAAGAAAGTGGAAGCGTGGGGTCAGCTTGGGTTGCCGCCAGGGTACATCCCTGTACCCTATGCGCAGGCTTTAAAGCCTAAAAACAAAAAAAAAAAATATCTTTTTTGATTTATATATATATTTTTTGATTTTTATTTTCAAAAAAACAAAAACTAATGAAATTCTGTCTTTTTATGCAAGAATTTTTTTTTAAGGAACCTGATTTTTTTTTCTGAAATGTGTGCACAAGGGCTGTACACAAACTGTACGACCTCTGAAACAATTTTTTTTTAGCCTCAGAAGCTCCCAACACTGAAATATGGTGTGTTATATGTCAATTTTTGTCTCTTAGATGCTCTGGATTTGATGGTGATGTCCGATCTGCTTGAAAATGCACCAGAAGCTTCACAACTCCTAGATCTGGAAAATCTTCAAACCCTCAGAACTTTGGCATAAAATGTCAGATTTAGGTGAAACAAAAGTTTATCTTGACTTTTTCGATAGCCCTAGACTCAAAAAATGAGCTCAGATTTCCTCCAACGTGTGCCAAAAGTGACCATGCAAGAGCACCCAAATAGAGAGACAATCTCAAGGTATGAAACCCTTGAGGAATCCCAAACAAACTCTGCAATGATTTTCTCAAAAATATGAGAAGGCGTTGCAAATCAAGCCTCTGATACCATGTAGAAGTTGAAAAATCAACTTCATAGTCCCCAAGAATCACCTGCAAGCAATCACTTATCACATGCAATAGATATTCAGAACAAAAAAGAAAGATGTTATGTAAACCCTCAGAGCAAAATTATGTTGATTTTTTCCTGCACAATTTTGTTTTGAGGGTTTACAGAACATCTTTCATTTTTGTTCTAAGTATTTGTTGCCTGTCATAGGTGATTGCTTGTAGGTGATTCTTGGGGACTATGAAGTTGATTTTTCAACTTCTACAAGTTTGAGGGTCAAAGTCTCCTAGTGGCATAGTTTGGAACTTTCAAACTACACCGCACCCACAAACATCGATACACAGGTTGTTTGGGGTACATCGAGGCAAATCAGGAACAGGATTTTTGATGAATTTTAACATGGTAACTTTCTTGATGTAGGAGGAGGTGACAATACTATACTCACGTGATCAAATGTCTTGAGTAATTTTTGGTGCTTTGTAGGGTATGCTTGAGCAATAGCAAGAGCATCAAGGGGTGATCATACTTTGGTACATCACTTATGCACCACCTGTGTAGACACACTTGGGTATGCTGATGACACTCACTGAGAGATGGCACAACAAAACATCTTCTTTCAACCTCCCAATAGGTGAGGTGACAGTCACACTAAAGGACGTGTGGTGGATCCACAGATTGCCCATCCACAGAGAGTACATGATATATGATGTGGATGCTAGGAGGGAGCCCTTTTATGAATTTATGGGCTAGGATGAGCTTATCTTTTTAGAGGGCCAGATTGAGTTGGAGCATTATAGGCTCACCATGTCACCCTTTCACCTTATTATTGCAACTATCTTATCTAGTCTGCTCGCACTAGATCAATAGGGCTAATATTTTACTCCTCAATGGGGGCTCACTTGAGAGTGGATGGTTTGGAGATGAGTATGCATTGCTTGGGGGCTAGCTCTATTGGCCTCGCTATATAGATATCTTCATGAGTTTGCATACCTTGATGGTAGACCTCTTGGGGTTGGAGTGACACTGCATCATATCTAGGCCTAGAAGCACATCATTTTTCTCTATCATAGAGCTCTGCTAGTTGATATAGAGCCAGATGATCCAATTTTCTAATGATACAGAGGAGGTGTTTCCTTTACTTTCATAGGATAGGCCAACATTCCTCATTGGAGGAGAGTTTCAAATGATATGCAGGTCTTCACATGGCGGCCATACCTTGATAGCCTACGTGGTTTGATGATGTGCAACAAAATTTCTTCACCCACTAGGATAGATTAATGCAGGGTAGGGAGCACATGATACTCAAGATGTACCTAATAGGTAGGGTTCAAAGATAGTTTGGTGAGCCACAAGATAGGCTAGATGATCAGTATGTGGCCATATTCGCACGGACGATGAGACAGAGCTCCTAGGGTTGATATATATGTGCATATGAGGCAGTGTAAAGTTTCATGTAACTGTTCGCTAGGAATTGGCCATATGATCAGCGTCATGTGGATGCAAGCACCACACAGGTGTACAAAGATTGGTTTCAGCTACCTCTTAGGCTTACAGTGCTAGGGATACCTTCCGTACAGTGGAAGGCCAGAGGCCAAGGAGGTAGATAAGGCCAAGGGGGTGAATATGAGGACCAAGGAGGGGGTAGGCCACCACTAGGTTAGCCAGTACAAGATAGGGGACCACAAGATCAGCCCTAGAAGGATAATTAGGATCAGGTCTGGCAGGACCAAGATTAGGCACATCAGGATCATAGGCACCAAGATAGGGTCCCCACACCACTAAGGGATGGGGACCAGGATTAGCCACCCATGCAGCCAGGACCTCAGCCAAACCCTAGGGATGGTCATCTTGTTCAGCTTGAGGCATAGATATAGGTATTGATGGATGAGAGGGATCAACTATGGGTAGAGCAGGATCAGGTGGTCTAGCAGAGATAGGCCACAGAGCTACAAGCAATGGTAGAGATGGGAAAATTACAGTAGATAGAGAGTATGTCTACATCCTCCTCCCGGAGCATGGGATCACTTTGATTGTACATGGAGGCCATCAAGGAGCCTGATTACTATAGGATGCATTATTATCAAGTCATGTCGAGACCAGCCCAAGTCCCAAAATTTTCACAGAGGATGGGCCATAGACCCACAAAGGACCACGGGGACAGAGCAGGTGGCGAGGGCAATAGCTAGCAGAGCTAGCCTTCACTTTGGATTAGAGATAGGATTCTTTATGCCCCATTGGCTCATTTTTCATAGCCTAGCGGGCCTTTTTACTTATGTATTTGATACATACTTTATTTGATTCTTTTGTACCATGACAATATAGTTATTTTGATGATATGATTTTGATCTTGATATGATGTGTGCTATCTTACTTCTATGCATTACGAATGGATCTTATATGTGATACAATGATTCTATCTTATGATTATACTATATGATGCTCATGTGATGATGATACTATACTCATGTGATAATGTAATGTGATGATGCTTTATGATGTGATGCAATGATGTTATGTGATCCAAATGCTTGGAATAATGGATCTATATTATTATGCAATGATGAATGATAAGATGTATGCAATTTTCCCATGTATGACATGCACTTTATGATGTTATGATGATGACGTGATGTAATGATGCGATGAATGTATAGTGTATGAAATAATGTTTTATGGAATGATATATGCATGTATTATGATATGATGTTTATGCTATGCAAAATGGATGTTTTGATATATGATATGTGATGTATATGTGATGGCATAATGGATGTTTTTATGACATGCTTGTATAATTATGGAAATGGATGATATGCATACATATGATGCAATGGATTGTTAATATTTTTTATGTACATGGTATGCTCGTATTATTATACAATGGATGCTTATGATATACATGATATGGCTTGTATGGGATGATTTATGAAATGTTTATGTGAATGAATGTAATGTTATCATTTATGAGATACTTAGAATAACCAATCTATATTATGCAATGATGGAGATGCAATACATATGGTATGATTATGCTTTCCATATGATATGATATGCAATATGCATTATGCTGATGGTTTATGGATGCAAAATGAATGTAATGATGGTAATGATTTGTGATTAACTATCATGGTACTATGTTAGCGTGAAAGAGGATGGAAGAAATAAATATATTCCAACAAGACATGAGATGATGATGATGGATACTACGGAGTTTGAATTTTTTAAATGGCCAATTACCTTATGTTTATTTACACATGAAGTACAATGCATTAAGGTATAAAGAACTAGGATGGCATTGCACCTAGTATGATGGAATTTGACTCGACAATTAGATAGGAGTACTCTTGTTCACACCTAGCATATGAAACCTTATTCAAAATGTAGTTCAGATATTCCAAACATCTCAAACCAAAATATAAGGGGGAAATCATTCCTCTGTGGTCAACAAGATACCTGAAACATCCTCCCTACACCCAAACGAAGCACGTATGACCAAGTTATATTACAATAATATCCAACAAGCATAACAAATAAAAAGATAATGATTGTTACCCTATTCCTTTCTCTCTAAATCCCTTTGTTTTGGGACATCATCAAGAGGTCATTGAAATGAGTGAAAAAAGATAATTCAATAGACAAAGATAAAGTAAAAAACAAGCTAATGTTCTTTAATACCACTAGCCAAGACTAAACTATAGTGATGCTTGATGTTGATGTCCATTGTAGGAAGGATGCATCCTAGGACATGATAATATCAGATGATTGATATAGGATTGATTGGATGATAGGCTACTGACAAAGAGTTGACCAACTTACTTATGTACTAACCTAGAATTGAGACCTTGACATGGGTATTTGCAGGATTATCATGGAAAAAACAAGCCCTTAAGTGGCAAAAAAATTCAAAAAAATCAAAGTTAGGAAACTTGATGTAAAAATTTGAATACATTATCTATATTATTTCAAAAATATATAAGAATAGAATCTTTAGAAAATTGAATGTAGTTTCTAAACTACTAGGTTTATTTAAAAAAAATAAAAATCTATTTGGTGAAAATTTGAAATTTCAATGCAGTATTACTTAAATTTCAAGGAAAAAATAAGAAGTAGGTGTTTGTCTGACCAACCTAACCATAATAAAATGATAGTATTTTTTTATAAGATTTTAGATATAAGTAGAGGACTCATGTCCCGATGTGATGCATATTTTTTTGTAATTTTTTCCAAGTAAATAATTAATTATGAATTTTTTATTACAACTTTTAAAAAATATAGAAACTTGTATGTATGACCACCTTAACTTGGTCAAAAATTCATGAAATTCATTATTATTTTTTTAATCCTATAGTATGCCAAGCATAAAATGTGACACATGTTTTGGATTCAAAAAATGTTATACCACTTGAAAGCTATAGATTTTTTTCAAACAACCTGTCAATCAGGACTTTACTCGTAATTCAAATAGAAAATGAATAATAATTATTTATTAAATTCAAAGTAAAGTATAACTTATATTGGTGGAAATTAGAGAATCTCCTTTAAAAACCCTTTTCGTTTCATCAATTTTGGGTAAAAAAAAAGTTTTAAGCCACATACCCTACAAATACCCATCATATTGCCACTTTTTGGCCCATCATGATCCTACACATACCCACATTTGAGTTTTCACTTTTAACTTGCTAGACTTGTTTCTAACTCTTTCACCAGAGTTTGAGGATGATGATTGTTTTATTATGAGCGATGTTTATTGTGGGTGAAAGTGAGATGGAGATGGATGGATTTTTTCAAAAAATTTGATGTTTTTGAAGTGTTTTGAGGTTGTTTTTGGTTTTTTTGAAAATTTACAAATGTTTCAATTTTTAAATTTTCCATTGTTTTGGGGTTTTCTGAGATTTTGAACAAAACATAACCTAAAGACCTATCCTAGGGGCCTTGGGGCTTGATCAACTAGATTAGCCTTGCCTACTTTATACACGCAGAGACAATGTAGTTTGACTAACACATACTCGATTATTGATGAGATATGAACAAATGGATTGCCAGTTTATTATGATAGACTGCTAGAGGACTGACCTAAGTGTCTCAGGGGATGATCAAATATCAACCTTCCCTACGTTCAAAGCTCAGAGATGACGTAGTTTTATAAGAAAACTTTTTTTAAAACTTTTTTTGACTTTTTATGAATGTTTTTTGGAATTTGATATGTTTTGAATGTTTTGGGATTTTTTTATTTTTGGATTTTTGGATTTCAAGAACGTACATGAATCTGATATGATGAGAACATTCCCCCATAATGAAACAATAGACTACTCTGATAGAGGCAGGACAAACTGTCCTTTAGAATGGGCTGAGTAGTACTAAGAGTGATCATGACACGAACATAGGACCAAGCTATGATGCAGATGCCAAATGGATGATGGATGGGGATATGGAATGTGATGGATGATGGAAGTGTAATGGATGGATAGATGATGTAGAAAAAGCTATGAAGATCCTAGTGGATGGAAAGTGCTTATTTACACAAGGCACCTATTTGCTAGGTTTCCACCAAGGTACTTGTGCAAAGCACCACAGAAGTGGTTTTCACTAGAGGACGATTTTTTCTCTTTATTGTTTTCAATCCTTTTTCTGATTTTTTTTTTGGATTTTTGTATCATTTTTTTTTGTTTTTTCACCAAGATGCTTGTTTTCCAGGTTTTCATTAGGGTTACAATTTTTTTAGGAATTTTTCTTATTTTTTTGTATTTTTGGTTTTATACCTTGAAAGGATTAGGCATAAAACTTTTTGAGATGGGAGTTGTTCATGGGCTCTTGCAGAGGCTCACCTTTTAGTGTTGATAACTGATATGCCTCTGAATTGTAATGTTTTGTGATAAAAAAATGGTCCTAACTAGTTGGGTTCAAATTTTCCTTTGCCATTTGGATTTGGGACATTCTTCTAATTCTCTTTTAGCACTAGTTCTCTGACCTGGAAAGTCATGCTTCTGATCTTCTTGTTATAATGCTGCTTGATTCGGTTTTGATATACTTGAAAATGGCTCAATGCTTCCATATGTCGTTCATCTAGTAGGTCTAGCTCATTCAGTCTTGACACCCTATATTATTCATTTGTGATGAGGTTTTCCAGTGATATTCTCAGTGACGAAAGCTTGATCTTGATGAGTAATATGGCTTCTAATCCATAGACCAGGGAAAAGGGAGTGACACCTATGGGTGTGCAGATGCTATTTTGACAGGACCAGAGGGCAGGATTGAATTGGAGATTCCAATAATGACTAGCTTCATTGACTATCTTTTTCAGAATTTTTAGAATGGTATTGTTTGTAGCCTCAGCTTGGCCATTCCCTTGGGGATAATACGGGGTGGAGAGGTGATGTTGAATTTTGAATTTTCACATAGGTCATGGACATCCTATTTTTTGAATGGTATCCCATTAATTGAGATAATGGCTTGTGGGACATGGGTGATCCCATAATAGTGGTTTACAATTTTTGGCCAAACTGGACACTGAAATTATTATTTTTAACTAAATCTTCACATTCGGGCACCTATAGCGGCTAAACTGTGAGGAATTTGAAGATGGTACAAACTAGAGTCTCATCAGATTTTGTCTGTAGATTCTAAAAATATTTTTTTCAAAATTTTTGGAATCAAATTGCACTTCTTTTTCCATCTCCCATGAAAATTGAATTTTTCAGAAAATAACATTTTTAAAAAGTATATGCATAACTTTTTTCCATGAAGGATAAAATTATAATTCTTTCAAATTTAGATTTGTAACTCTGATATCTAGTGTTTCCACTTGGTCAGATATTTTTATTGAATATTTTTCCTTAATCAAGTTTCAAAGTCAAACAATTACAATTCGGACGTATAACGTGTAACTTTTTGTATATGTCAAAATTTTTTTTTTTTGTTGGATCAAGGACTTCAATATCTGGTGCACTCATATTTTTATTTTTTTTTTTGATAATCATCTATTTTTCCACATGTGAAGAACAAAGAAATTCATTTTCGATGAAAAACCTATGTTTAATAAAACTTAAAAAACAAATACATAACAAAACCAAAACATATTAAAATTATATTGATTGGATAGCTTGTTCTGAGGAATACCATAATCATTTGAAATAAATTTTAAATGAATTCATTTGATCCCCAAAATCTAAATCAAAAGTGATTTTTTATCAGCATTTTGATAGGTGTAAAGGAGGCATTTATAGGTATGGTTTAAAACTAGCGAGGTTCTATCCAAGGGGGTTTGATCTAAGGTGATTTGATCAAACCCTCTTCAATTGGAATCCTTAAAATGGAACTTTTTAAGGCTTAAATCATTATATTTTCTAAAAATATGTGATTTCAGCTAAAATTCGTTCTTCTCAGGAATTGTAAACCACTATTATGACAACACCCACATTGTAGTGGCATATGAGGTAGTTCAAGATGAACTTAAATATCTACTTTTCAATTATGTATGTCATTGGTATGGCTTCCACCCACTTTGTAAAGTACTTAGTGGTGGTAATGATAAACTTGTGGCCACTGGATGAGGTGGGGATGATTTTTCTGATGAGATCGATCCTCCACTACAAAAGGGACATGGTGTGATGATGGGATGAAGTTCTTGAGCTAGAGCATGGATGCGGTCCCCATTCTGCTGACACTGTAGGAATTTTCTGACATATTCATGTGTTTCTCTTTCCATAGTGGACCAATAATACCCCATCCTCAACAATTTCTTGGCTAAGGTCATATCGCTTGAATGTGAACCAAATGTGTCGTTATGTACCTTGGTTAAGGTAGTCAACGCCTCCTTAGGATTCAGACATCGTAACATGGTTCCCTCTATGATCCTATGGTAAAGAGTATCTCCTAGGATAATGAAGCGAGAGGAATTTTTGACAAAATTTATTTTTAGGCTTGTCGGTAATTCAACAGGTATAACTCCTATTCTTAGATAAGTGTATATAACATGGTACAAAGGATCACTAGGACCAACGATTTCACACACAAATTTAGACTCTGATACCTTGAATGTAGGCATGAAAATTTTCTCTACCAGAAATTCATGCTTTGGGACATCATGAGGGATATCCAATAGGGATCCAATTGTTTCCATGGCATTTTCTACTTTTTTTTTTCTCTAGGTATTTGTTCGAATGTAATTTCAATGAAAGATTCCTTGAGACCACCAATTTTTTGAATGGAGTTAGCTTGTCATCCTTAGTCTAGTACTCATCATTCACTTGATTGATTATCAGTTGTGAGTCCCCATATACTTTGAGAGGCATGATATCCCACTACACTACTATTCTAAGTCCTATGGTTAGAGCCTCATATTCTACAATATTGTTTGTGCAGGGAAATGCTAACTTGTAGGATCTTGGTATGCTGTCTCCCTATGGAGTTAAGAAAAATACCCTAGCTCTCGATCCATGTTGTGTGTAGGAACCATCAAAGTACAACTTACAATGGTCTGTTATGCTCAAATTGAAGATGAATTCATTGGGAAATTATGAAATTAGTGGATTCTCTAAATACATAGGTGCTTCTACCAGCTGGTCTGCAATGACTTTCCCCTTGATTGCCTTTCACTCTACATACTCAATGTCATATTCTAATAGAATCATGACCCACTTGGCCATCCTTCCTATGATCATTACTCTAGAGAGTAGATATTTGAGTGGGATGATCTTGGCAATGAGTTTGATCTTATGTGTCAACATGTAGTGTCTAAACTTCTATGAGGCAAACATCAATGCTAGATAAGATTTTTTGATGAATGAATAATTTAGCTCATACCCTACCATGGTTTGACTGATGTAGTAGATGGCCCCCTCTATTTTTTTTCATCGTGTTGAGCTGGGAGAGCACCAAGAGCTGCTATTGTTGTTGATATATAGAAGATTAGTAGTTTTCCTTGGATTGGTGGCATAAGCATAGGAGGTGTGAGAAAATATTATTTGATCTTGTTAAAGGCTTCATCACAATTTTCATCCCATTTGTACACTACCTCCTTATGGAGTAGGTGAAAATAAGGGTTTGATTTGTCTGCTAACTGAGCTATGGACTGGTGGATTGATTGGAGCCTACCCTGGAGGCCTCTTAGCTACTTCAAAGTCCTAGGTGCCTCCATCTCGAGGATTTCCTTTACTTTAGTTGGATATATTTCAATTACCCTCATGGACATGATGTATCCCAACAACTTCCTTGATTGTACATAAAAGATGCACTTCTTTGGATTAATGAAGACCTTGTATTCTTCAAGTCTATCAAAGATGGCACTCAATGGTGCTATGTGGTCCCTTCTCTTTCTAGACTTTGCCAATATGTCATCGACATAATCCTCCATAGTCTTATGAATCATGTCATGAAAGATTAAGGTCATGGCCCTTTGATACGTTGCTCTAGCATTATTTAGGCCAAACAACATCACATTCCAACAATATGTCCCCTAAGGACAGGTGAATGCCATTTTATGCTGATCTTCTTTGGCTATCATTATTTGGTTATACCTAGAGAATCTATCCATTAGTGAGAGCATCTCATGTCCCACAGTCATATCTACAATCATATCAATGTTAGGAAGTGGGAAGTCATCTTTGGGAAATTCCTTGTTTAGGTCTCTAAAATTTGTGTAGATATGGATGACCCCTTTAGGTTTTGAAATAGGTACCAAATTTGATACCCACTTTGGATAGTCTATTGGTTGTATGAACCCTACATCAAGTAGTTTATTCAATTCCATTTTGACTAACAAGGCTATTTGGGGATGCATTTTCTCTAGCTTTTGTTTGACAGGCTTTGCTTCGAGGTAGACTACTAGATGGTGGACCACAATCTCTAGATCAAGCTTGGGCATGTTAGCATAGCTCCATGCAAATTTGACATTTCTCTCCCTTAAGAAAGCTGCTAGGAGCTCTTCTTCTTCTGATAGTAATGACTCAGCATAGAATGTGATGTGTGGGGTTTGCTTTGTTCCCAAGTTGACTGGGTTGCACTTCTCAACTAGAACCGCTAACTTTTCCTAATGTAGAGCTCTGAGGGGAAGATTGAATCCTTCATCCTTAGGTGCCTTAGAGAGGTTTTCACCATTGGATGTGTCCTTTCTTTTTACTATTTTTGGGTCAGAGAGTGCCATGGTGTGGTTTTCACTCAAAGCCCTTGAGATTATTCTCAAATTTTTGCTTTTGCGACTAAAGGACTTAATTATCTCCTTGTAGTATGCATGTGTGTCTAACTCAATTCCAAACCCTACTTTGTGATCCCCACATGGAATGTTATCCCGAAGTCCCAAGAATTCTGAGAGCGCTTCATCATTTTTGAAAGTGTCTAGAATTGGTGGTCCTCATTGGTTATAATTGATGAGCTAGGGGTAGACTAGGCTGATTTCATGGCTTTGATGGTTTGAATCAAAAGACAGGTTGCTAATCATGAGTAAGGAGGTATATTCAAAAAGCATTGGAAAATCTATTATGGGGTCCTCGTCACTACTACATACATCAGTTATGTCGAAGGTGAAATTTTCTATGACATGATTGGTGGACACGAGTAGAAAAAGGATAGATGATTTCTAAGGAGGAGTGTTGACTTTCCTAATTGGAGGAATTTGGCCATGTATGGTCACCTTCAAAGGGGTACATCCAAGACTAATATTTTTCATATGTGTCTCTGGCATGAGGGGTATTAGAAGCCCATTATCATTTTTCCCAAGCTTTTTGTTTTCATCATAGCCCATGGTGAGCATCATCTGTAAGCCTTTACTAATGTCATCCATAGGTAGGGTAGCTATTGGTCTATTATCTTGGTAGAGGAGATGGGATGGGTCTTCTTTTATTATCTCTCAGCCTAGGTTTCCCCATCTTCAGAAGCTAGAAGAGCCTATTGTGAAGGTTTGGGATGAGGAAGCATCATTTTATTATGGTCATCCTCGTGACTTGGGAGATTGTGGTAACTCTCCTACCACAAAATCATTTTTAGGAATTGTATAATTTCCACACCCATTGTCTTGGATGATGACCTTGATATCAGATATGGTGGGGATGGCAGGTGTCTTTGTCACAGAAGTGGAAGCGAGAGTAGTTGGGTCAATGTATGGAGTTGAGGGACCCTCATCATTCTTGGGTACTTGGGGTATTTTATAATATTTGGCCTCCATACTTTTCCAATAGTAAAAGGGTTTAGGATCCCCATGGACAGTGACTTCTTTTCCTTGGTAAGGGAACTTCACACACTGGTGGAAGGTGGAGGCTATAGCTTGCATTCCATGAATCCGAGGATATCCCAAGAGGATTTTATAAGGAAATTATAGGTTGAGGACTTGACATGTTTCCCTAATGACCAACCCTACTTGAATAAGGAGTTGGATTGTGCCCTAAGACACTCTTTCTTGATCATCATAATATATTATGGTAATTCCCTTTCCTTTTTCAACATCTTTGGAGAAGCCCAAGATTTTTCTTAATTAAAGGTTGCATATGTTCAACCCTGCACCTCCATCTACCAAGACCCTTTTGATCTTATTTTTATGAATGAAAGCTTCAAGATGAAGAGCATGATTTTGTGTTGGTTGTGTTGGAAGATCTTGTTCTGAAAATGTCAGAAGGTGAGGTGTAGTGAGGTGCATGACCATAGCTTGGAACTGATCTGCATCAAGATCAGTGGGGATGGAAGATGAGGCTAAGGTGTCTTCAAGGATCTTATTGTGGGCTGGTGATATCTTCAATAACTCCATGATGGAGATCTACATTGGGGTTATTTTTAATTGAACAAGGACATTATAGCCACTAGGAACGGATCTTGGGTTAGAAGTGGATGCTCCAGGAGGCTGAGATGACTCTGTGATGGTGAGTTTTTTGCTTCTTGTGGTGACTCCACAATTAGCTTGGGCTCCTTTGATGGTAATGATAGTACAATACTCATCTAGGAATGTGAAAACATGGTCATATACATGATTCACACTTTTGAATACACCTTTTCCCTTATCATAATTATCATTCCCTTTATTATGATTGGGCATCAAATTTGTGTAGACCTTGAGATCTCAATTTCTTGCTAGTTGTTCCATGTTTATGATTTTGTCATCAATGAGGTATTAGATCAAAAATTTTAACCTCATGCAACTTCCAGTTGTGTGTCCCTTGATTTTGTTGAAATCACAAAGGTGGTTTTCATTGTACCATGGTGGTTTCACTAAGGGTTATTGATAGTTGTCATAAGTGGGGCTTGTGATGAGTTTTTCTACCACTAGCCTCTTCATGATGGACTTAGTTGATTCCTCAAGGGATGTGTACTTCCACTTGGGGGAGTTTTTGTTTCGCTGGGGTTCCCCCCTTTAATCATTCAAATTGTTGACTATTTGATTGTTCATTTGCGGGGTCACAGTGTTAGCTTGCCAATTATTATGATTGTTGTTTTGAGGTTGTTGCTATTGGGGTGCGAGTGTATTTTGTCGAGGAGTGCTGATGATAACTTTGGCACCCACAACACAATCATTGGTAATGTTTTTTTTTTCACCCATGTGTGAGGTCTGTCATTGTAGCTTGTGGATGGGTGATTGTTTTGTTGTTCATGATATGCAGGTATCCCTCCTTGTGCAATAAGGGCTCGTTCAATGTTAATAAATTTGGAGATCAATTGATCGTATGTGGTGATACCTTGCGCCTTGAGATGGAATCCCAAGGCTCCTTCAAGATTGGAAATGATGGTGCAAACTTGTTTTTCTTCTAGCATGATCCATTTTCTCCTATTGGCCTTGGATCACCATCATTGTAGGAAGGACTTGTTTAAGGGTTAATAGTTCCTCTAGACTAACATTCATACTAATATTGAATGTGTATTTTTTTATGAATGCATCTACTATCTCCTAGAACTTCTTGATGCCTAGAGAGAGGTGAGAAAACCACTCCATAGCTTGGCTAGCCAAACTTCTAGGAAATAGCCACATCATATATGTATCATCATATGTGACTTCTAGGAAATACACTTGGAATTCCCTGATGTGATCTTCAGGGTTTCCCGTCCCACGGTATTTATCAAATTTGGGGATCTCAAATCCCTTTGGGAATGGTTTCATTGCAAGAATCCTATCAAATGGTTAGGGACATAAGTTGCTGGGTGTCTTTGTGGTTTCCCTTGATTAGAGATCAATCACTTGTTGCAAGAGCAACTTGATTTGCAATTTTTACATCATTTTGTAGATTAGGGGGTGGAGTGAAGATGTTATGTGGTGGTTCAACTAGAGGGATGGGTAGATTTTTTCGTGTGTTGGTGGATGGTGTTTGCATGTTTTGCTACGCCAAATATGCTTGTAACTACTATTGTACTAACAATGCTTGTTGTTGGTCCTGTTGCTATTGTGCTAATAATGCCTGTTGTTGGGCTTCTTGTTGTTGTTGTACCAACAAGGCTTTTTGTTGGGCTACTAATTGGGCTACTTCTTGCTACTCTTGGTATTGCTTTAGCACTTGCTAGCATGCTTATTGTTGAGCTACTTGTTTTTGTGTGAGGTACTATGCTTGTGCGTTCACTTGTGCTTGTTGAGCTTGGTATTGGGATTGAGTTTGTGCTTGTGCCTGAGCTTGTGCTTGTCGAGAAGATTTTGTGATTTTTGCAGCTTGTGCGGCTTGCACTACTTGAGTAACCTGCACAACTTGAGTAGCTTGAGTGGCTTGTGCTGCTTGTTGTGCTTGCTGTGCAGCTAATTGTGCTTGTGCTTGTTGAGCAATTAGCTATACAACTTGTTAGTTTTGGATTTTTTGAAGTTCCTTTTGATAAGAAGCTTTTTGAGCATCTTGTAACACAATGCTATACTAGTTTGACATGTTTGTGTTTGGTGGTGGAGGTGGTGGCGAATTTGGTATGGTGTTTTTTGTTGTTATGAGAGGCACCATGGATGGTGTGATCAATGCATTTGTTGTAATTGATATTCTTGGTGTAATTGATGTTTTTAGTCCTTGGGAGACTACTTGTGTTATTGGGATGGTTGCCATATATTGTTGCAATATCGATGCCAAGATGGGAGGATTTTGTATAATCCTTTGATTGATGATCGAGGGGTTGTTTGAAAGAGTGGTGGTAATAGAGGTAACCCCAAACCAAGAGGTGATGTTGATGTTGATGAAAAGGGTGGAAGTTATGGAAAAGTGAGTGGTAGACATCCTTGGGGAAACGATGGAGGGTCAAAGATTCCCCCTGGTCCAAATAAGTCACCTTCTCCTTGCGAGGCCATAGGGAGAGAGGTTTGAGGTGTTGCATGAAATGACAATGATGGGTCATTATGGTCATGAAAGGTGAGGGGGGACATATGGGTGTAATTGATTTTTAGTTACGTTTTCCCCCAAGATAGTGTTTACATCCAAATCTTGATTACTCATGAGGGAGTCAGTTTTTAGTGCATTTAGAAATGTGCTCCCTTTGTTAATGATAGGTTGAGTTGGAACAATGGATGATGTAATTTGGGGGATGGGTTGGGTGATGCTTTGGATTGGGGGTGTGGATGAAATTGGAGGCATGACCCCAAAAGGTTGTTCCACAATGGTGCTCACATTGTAATTGGAAGGGAGTTTAGCCCCTTGTTTTGCTAATTCAAGCACATATTGTGAAGGATGGAGCTTCATCATGATGTTGACAATTCTATGGTTTTTGGGATTTTGGACCATTTCGGTGATCTCGTCTTGTGTCATCCTGAATGCATTATTGAAGATATCCTCTATTTGACTTTCCTCTTGTGGATTTTGTGATGATGAAGGAAAATTCATTAGAGGATTGCTTGATCCAGCGGGGTTCATTTCAAAATTGGTTTGGCTTAGGTCACTTGAAGTTGATGTCTCTTTGTTGGTCTCCATGTTCTTGTGTTTTGATCTTGTTTGAACGATAAAATAAAGTTCAAAAGAGAAGATATAGGCTGACTAAGGATCAAAGGTGTGAAGATGAAAATGTGAAAAGATGGATGGTATGGATGATTAAAATTTTAGGAGATCTTGAGGGGAATGCTAGACTTTTAGGACTTTTTTTTGGATTTTTATTTTTTTGATTTGATTTGATTTCTTGGATTTGTGGATTCTTGGATTCTTGGATTTTAATCTTGACTTGGTTTTGGTTTTCTTTGATTTTGGATTTGGATAATGAACAAATAGATCCCAAGATGTTGGATGTTATCTATGGGATAAACTAGTTCACAAGATGATAATTTTATTAAGTGTAGGGATAAGGATGCATCCACCCACACCTAACCAAAATAAGGATGATTTGATAATTTTAACTAAGCATGTGGAGAAGGATACATATACACATACCTAATGAAAGCAAGATGATTTCATGTTTGATTCAAGGATTTTGATTTGTTTTGATTGATGGATTTTCCAAAAAAGTCTAGCATGAAGGATGGTTTCAAGATTCTCAAGAGTTGTCGGTGAGATGATTTTTGGTTTGATGTTTAAAAGATGAATGAAGTTTGAATTTGATCCTATGTGTACCTAAAAAGACTATTTCTTACAAGACCTTGGTTTTGAAGAACATGCTTTACTCTAAACAAGGTGTTCAAATTCTTGAAAAAGATTTGGATTTGGACGATAATAAAATGAATACAAATTGGAATTATTTCTTAAAGCTCTTCTATAAAATTTGAAAATAAATCCTTGTCTGAATTTGTAGAGTGTTGAGAGACACTTTTGATGAGCTTTTGGACTAAGATCTTTGACCTTGGGTTTCCTGATTTTGATCTTTTTTGAAATAATTTGAGACACATGTGAGGTTCAATTGTTCTTAGCTTTGCTTAGTGACTTCATTTTACCACAAACACTTCTTGATTAGGTTTTGAAACTAGATGTCTAATGTTTTAACTTCTTCTCATCCCACAAAGTGTATCATGTGGAAATTGAGGAAATCAAAGAAAAATTTACCTATGGTTGACTCTAGTAGGAGAAAATTGAGATGGAATCCAAATGTCTATAAACCTCTAAGGATATAAATCCCAAGGAAAAGCAATAGCATGTGAATTGACTCAAGGATATTTTCTTCTCCTAAAGGGTTTAAAATTTGATGTTCATGTTAAATGTTTGTTTTTCCAATGTTTTCGATCAAGCAAAGTGTTTTGATTTTAAGAACAAGTACAACCCTATGGATATTTGAGACAATATTTGTTGAGTCCCCACTTGGACAAGTCCAACTATGCCTACTTCCAATAGATGGTAGATGCTTGACCACACTGGATCCCCCTTACAGTGCACTCACTTCTTGGGTCATCCAAGAATCAGTATCCATGAATATTCCATGGCATACTTTCCATCTCTACTAAAAGCCGTAAAAGTGCGGGGCGGCTTCAGAATGACCATTCTTGCACCAACAAATAGATAGGGATTTTTCCCTTTCTAAAGAATGGTTTTAATGTGGGAATTTCATTCGTGGGTGACCATCCATGTGGTAAGAGACCATTGCTTCCATTCTTGTTGGAATAATCCTCATGATAATTTTGTTTCTTCAAGTACCCACACTTATATCCCGGTTGGAAGTTGCTTGGACTTAGCGTGTTCCCAGTTGGGTTGTTCCCTTAGGTGATTAATTTTTCCCACAAGGTAGGCCCTCTAAGATAACACAAAATCAATCAAACACATCTGTAGAAACAAAGAGAGAATACACACGATATGTTACACCCACATTCACAAGATTTGTCAATTTTAAAATCCAAATTGAAGTGTTTGGGTAATTACTTACACAACTTAATGTCACCAAAAATAATTTTGATTCTAAAGATCATCATGAGGCATGAGAGAAGGGCATACATCCTTTTAATTATATTAGTTTGAGTAAGTAATTAACAAAAAAAGAAGCAGTTTTTCATTTTAAATCCACAAAGCAATGATTTGATTCTTTTTATTGCACCAAAACAAAATATGGAGATTGCCTTTTTCAATTGTTAATCCTTAAACTAATTCAAGTGAATTTGTCTAGGGTTCTTTTTAAGCCCTTTGTAGCAAATTTGAAAGATTTTGTAGTGTTCTTTTAGATCCCAAAATAAATTGAGTGTATCCTAAGCACATGAAAGGTAACAAATCCTTAAGAGAGATTATGAGTTCTCTTAAAAGTGTTAAACAACACTAAAGTGTTTAAAAACACTTGATGAAATGAGAGAATGATGTCATAATTACACTTTCAACCTCATTTTCCTCCTTCACCTTAATTAGACCAACCTACAAAAACTAATTACAACTACAAAACAGAGGTTTGAAAAGGCAATTAGCAACCTAAAACAATCAGAATAAAAAAGCACATGTCAAAATTGATTCAATTTAAACCTTTTACTTCACCCCAATGACACAGTCTGCATAGGTGGTGCAGTTTGAGGTAGTCAGTAGTGATATATAGCACCACTAGTTCTGTAAACGTTGCTCTGCAACAAACTAGAGAGAATGATTGTGGTGGAGTTTTACCCAGCAGTGCTATTTGAAATTTGAAAATTCCAGTGCTCATAAACTGACCCAGTCATAGAGTTAGAAGATTTGAATTATGGGAAGGAAAGATTGAGCGAAAAAATTTGAAGTTTTTAGTGGTGCTATATGGCACCACTGGACTAGTAGCGACACGGTATGGCGTTGTTGGACTGCTAGTAGTGTAGTTCACTGTAAAGAAAAAAAACATAGAAAAGCATGGGATTTTGTTGAAAAAAGTTATTAGAACTTGAAATTTTCCCTCCTAGTGCCAAAATGTAGAACCAAGATCCTAGACCTACATAAACATAGCAAACAAATACATAATTAGATCAAATGCAAGTTAGTATCAAGATTCCCCATGAAATCCATTTAAATTGCAAAGAACAAGAAATGAAATCAAGAACATAAGCAAACATAAACAAAAAATATCAAATCTTATTCAATGTAAAGAAAACTCTTCATCCCATGGGGCAATTGGTGCTAATTTGATGTGGAAATTGTTCCTTCCCCAACTCCTATGATGCAATGTTGATGAATAATGCACTTTGATGAAGATTCAATGGAGCTCCCTGATGGAAAAACTACATAACCTAGCTATAAACTTGATGAAGATGGATATGGTTGAAGATGAAATTGAGTATAGTAAGTTTACTCAAATTTAGGATGATCAAAATGAGGAGAGAAACCTCTTATTTATAGAAATAAAAGATTAAGGAATGGTCAAAATGAAGCAATGTGGGATTATTCAACACCCAATGAGGAGGCACCACTTGTCAAGATGTGAATGGAGAAAGGATGTGCACATTTTGATGAATGAAAGGATGTGCACATGTAAGAGGGAAAAAAGACTAAATTAAATGCCACTTGTCTCAATGCACAAGGACATGTAAGAGGGAATGAATGTATTGTTGGAAGGACAAATCCACTAGGAGGGATTTCAAATTTGGAAGAATATTTCCCTAAAGATGCAAAGTGGAAAGAAAATAGAGATTTAATAAATCAATTAAATATACTTTCATGTGAAAGTGGCAAAAGCTAGAGGTTGGGACATGGATTAAGATTAGATTTAATCAGGATTTGATTAAATTAGAGGAGGTTAAGTGATTTTACAATTTTGACTTAGATTTTAGGATTTAAATAAATCAAAGTTGAGAGGAAAATGATTTAGAATTAGTTAAATAAAGATTTTGATTTATTTAACTAAAGGGGATGATTGATAGACTAAATTAGATAAAGGTTTAATTTATTTAATTTAATAAGATGACTTTAGAGATTAATTTTAAAAAATTGATTTATTTAATTAAATAGAGATCTAGGGTTAATTAAATCAAATTGATTAATTTAATTAACAAGAGAGAATGACTTAATCAAATAAATGATTACTTACTTAATTAAGGGATGAAGAGTGATGAGAAGATGAGAAGGTGATTCAAGATGAAACAGTGTTAGTAATCAGGATCAAGTATGTCGGTATATTTTCTATGTCTATAGTAACTATAAGTGACTTTGATAATGCTAGAATAAATTTGGGACCCTCCACGAGAGGTTGAGATATGCATAACTTCTATGTATTAGCAACAAGTAGGTGGTAGCAATGAGAATTTCTGAGTCTTGAAATAATATTTTAAGAAGATAATTGATGACATCTTTAGCTCCCCATATTTTTATGTTGAAAGTTTGAGAAAGTTCAGTGGAGTGGACTTAGTCTTATTCCAAACAACTAGACTGGTAGGGCCTTATGATCAAAGGATTAAAGTTGCTCACAATAATCAATTGGCCTAGAAGCTATGGATGGGGAACATCACCATTCCCTAATATAAGTAGTTTCCACTAGTCGCAAAGGCTTTCCAAGCTTTGCGAAAAAGACTCACCTCATTTATGAAATCTAGAAGTGAAGTACCACTGCCATGAATTTTCATTGCTTTCCTTGTTTCTTTATTATTTCATAGGACTTTACATTTTTATTAGTTATGGGTAAAAAGAAGAAATTACTCACCCACTTATATTTATGCTTGTATTTGGAATAAAAAATCTCTCTAAATTTTTATTCAAGAACCTAATATTATATGCTTTGAAATATAAGCTTGCATTCTTTGCTGATTGGAATCACTAGAACTGTCTATGTGCATCTAGTTATGGGAATGTTTTGAGAATCATAGATCTGTGTGTTTAATTTTTTCTCTCATTTTTATGTAATAAATTTCATTTTTCAGATAATATTGGGTTAATATTTTATAATTAAATCATCTTATGTAAGCTGGTCATTGTGCCAGTGGTTCTATAGTCTTTTATTGCATTTGATATTAGAATTATTTTTGATATTGGGTTTAGCCTTTACTACTTTCTAGTTAAAAGAAAACATTAGTTTTTTTTTTTTTTTTAGTTTATCTTAATACATTGAATATCATATGAGGGATTTGTACCTTTTCAATTCAAAAGGGTGATTACTTTACCAAAGAGAGCAGTTTTCTAGAGCTTTTGGAAGTAGAGACACCTTTTGGGAAAAGAGTCAATATGACCAAGTGGAATCTCAAGGTGCCCAATCTATTAGCCAACAATTAGTTATTAATATGTTCATGTTTAACAAATTAGAAATAAAAAAATCATCCTCTTGAAATAAAATTTTAACTCCCTAAGGTGAACATGCAAAATATTTAAACTTAAAAATTTTAGAAAAAAAAGTTGTAAACACGACTGGGAAAAATTCTTTGGGTGTTAAGGGGATATTTTTAGGATGTATGAAGGTGAACTATTGTTTTGTAATTTTTTCATGAATGGTCTTATTATTTTAAATTAAACAAACTTAAGAGTTAGTGTTTGAAAGTATATGACCAAAATTTAAATTCTTAATGTCAAATTAATAAATTTATTTTAAGAAATATTCTTCATTAAATGTCTAATAGTATATTTAAATAATGTTATTTTATAAATATAAAATGTATAATTATAAAATCAATATTTTAATATTATATAATTTTAATAATTGTTATTAATGTGTCAGAATGATTATGCAAATATTTTAATATGTTTGATTTGTATTTTATTTTTTAATATATTACTAATATTATGGTTTATTTTATTATGTGTGTGTGTGTGTGTGTGTGTGTGTGTGTGTGTGTGTGAACTATTTATAAATTCTAGAAATTATTTTATGTGAACATAATTGATTAAAAGGTTTTGGGTGTTAAGGACGAAGTTTAGCAGGTATGAAGGTAAACTATTATCTTTCCATTTTTCTAGGAATGCCATATGCATTATCTTTTAGAAGTTAAGCCAAGTAAATTAAATAATAAAGGAGAACTATTATTTTTCTAGGAATGGTTTTATTAATTTTGTTTAAACAAACTTAAGAGTCAAGGATTTTAAGAGTATATGACCAAAATTTATATTCTTGTATAGTTTTTTTTCTCAGTAAATTGCTACTAAGGGGTAGCACCTGTCACTTTTGACTGGAGCTATGAACTAGTGAGGCCAAATTTGGGGGACCTCATCACTACCCTTCATATTCCTACACCTACTTGCATTCCTTCCAAGCTCCCTGCAGGATCCAACATCATTCCTCCATTTGTTGCGCCTACGTACATTCTTTCCAAGCTCCCTGCAAGACTGAACACCATTCCTCCTATCTTCTATGTGTGTATGCATTCCCTCCAAGCTCCCTGAAGGACCCAACACCAATACATTGTATAAACACCTCTTCTAGCTCCACCTTTCCATCAATCCCACCAACTCCTGAAACACATAGTAGCACACATCACCCATCCCACTCCTTTGTGTGTCAATCGTTACCACCCTTGCATAGGCATTCCTCCATCATCCATGCATCATCCAATGTTCCCTTCATTCTTTGGCCAATGATAGTTTGTCCCACCTTCCACTGGTGAGATTCAAACTCAAGACAACAAGGAAGCTATTGCTTGCAACTTGTCGTTGCCCTATGGGGTCATCCCAAAAAAAGAAAAAAATATTTTAAGAAATATTAATAAATGTTTAATAATTTTATAAATCTAAAATCTACAATTATAAAATAAATGTTAAAATTTATATCATTATAATAATTGATATTAATATGTTTATCTTATAATGATTATGCAAAAAAAAAAATGTTTAATTTATATTTTGATTTTTAAATATATTACTAATATTATCTTTTACTTTATAAAATATATCTTTAGGAACTATTTATATTTTTTTAAATATTAATAATAAAAAAATTAAAATAAATTTATTTTAATGATAATTAATAAATTCTCTTCCAAAAATATTTTATTAAATATTTTATAATATATTTATATACTATTATTTTATAAATATAAAATATACAATTATAAAATCAATATATTAGCATTTAATATTTTTTAATAATTAATATTTATATGTAATATATTGTAATCATTAGGAGCCAACATATTATATTTACAATTAATAACTAACTATATATAAAAATATTATCAAAAATATTATATTTATCTAATCTTAAATTTTTAAATTTTTAAATTAAAATTTGTATCTTATTATTACTATGAGCCAACATATTACATGTCTATGTTTTAATTTTTTATAATAAATTAAATGATTAAAAATATAAGGTGCAATTGTACTTTATTGAGCATTAATAAATGCATGTAAAACTACCATTTTGTTCCACTAAGCTAGAATATAGGCATGCAGTATCTCAAATTTATATTATAGGTTTTTCTTGGGCTTGAGGTACATGTTGGGATTTTCTACAGTTTCTTGTTTCTACACTCATCCTTGGCTCTCCTTGAGTCATTCCACACCATAGGTGCAAGATTTTTCCTTCCAAGTATAGTCATATTTATTCCATTTGATTTTTGCTTTTATGGAAACCTTAATTAACTTCAACCCAGTAATCCTTGCTAGTGTCTGTAGTTTGATGACTCTACACAATGGATCCTCCTTCAAACAAGTGACCCTAGAAATTTATCCCAAAGGTTTTCCATGAGGTCAGTCTTCTAACTCCTTTACAAATATGGTTCTTCCCATCTCAAAATTTGATACTATATCAATGATAAGAGAAACATACTCTTATAAGATATTTGATAGGTAAAAATCCCCTTGAAAACATACTAAAAGAATGGTTTCACAAAATTTGGGTCCCTCACGGGGATTGGCTTGATATGGTCCAAAACCTAACCAAAGGATTCTTCCTTTTCTATTTCCCAGAAGTGAATCATGATCAAGAATCTTGAACCATGGTCCATGGTATATTTGGTCCTCTTTGTTAGTTTTCCAACCATGGAACCAAGATTTCTTTGTCTCTAATGACAAGAAATTAAGGGCCCCAATTTGTATTGAGTTTCCCAACCTCCCCTTGCCTTCTTGCATTTTTAGATGACATAGAAACTTCCCTAGGGAAAGTTATTTGTATTCAAATTTACTAATTTTACCAACCTCATCCTAAAAATAAATCCTATGTAGAAGTGAACCTCTTTGAAGAAATGAAATAGTATAGAAATTCAAATTGGTAACTCCTAGCATACCCAAAGTGTTCTTTTACTTAAATTTTCCAAATACAATTTTTAGGTGTTAATTTCTTAATCACAAGATAAAATATTGATGCAAGAGGGCACCCCCCTCTCTCAACCAACCAATTCACAAAACCAAAAAAGAAATTCACAATAGTAATTCAAGAAGTCAATCAAACATGATTATAAGAAAAAAATGATTTATTTATTCAAATACCAATTAAAATCAATTGGACTTCGTGGCCTCATTCATTTTGAACCAAAAATTGGCTCCTTTTATATTCTGGAGTAGCAACATTCAATTTCAAATAACCAAATTACTTGGCTCAACCTACATTCTAAATAACTCATTTCCTTTTAAAACTCAACTCACCCTCCTTGATGTGATTACACACATCTCCCAACTCTTTCTCTACATATTATATCATTAAAAGATGTAACCCCACCTTATTTTTGAGCTTCATCCACTCTTAAACTCTACACAACACTCTCATTTTTTCCATAGCAACCCCCTCCTTTTCCTAAATCATTTTCTTCATATTTTTTTCAAATTCTAAAACTCTATCTTTTGGCTGCAGCTATTTATTTCCCCATTCTAAAATTTTTTCCTCTTCAAATACCAAACCCCCTCATCTTTTCCCTCTTAAATTTATTTACTTTAATTAAAATAAAGCTTACAATCTAATTCAATTTATAAATGAAAATATGGAGGGATAACATCATAAATAATGAAGAATAAATGTTTATTCTTCTTCAATAACCATCTTTCTAGAAAATTAATTTGAAGAAGATGAAATATTCCAATTTGACATAATTGGTGTTAGTAGGCGAGAAAATAAAAGTTCTCTAATTCACATGAAAATTGGAAAGTAAACTTTGGATGATGTCCTCAAGTGACCCTCTACAAAATGATTTCATTCCAACCCTCATAAATTTTGAAAATTTAAACTTTCCATAAACCACTTTCAATATTAAAAATACAAAATTTCAACATTAATTTCTCTCAAACGTGAAAGATATAGCTTTGATTATTTTTGTGCATTTGACAAGACACCTACATGAATGTCTCTACAGAAGGAATTTACTTGACTCCTTATGATTTTTCTAGAAACAATTTTTTAAACTAACCATAGAGCCTTAAAACAATATTTTGATAGAAACTTGGATTTTTGCAATGTTGATTAGATTTCCATATTCTTGCTATTAAAAGATGTCATAGACCACCAAACCAAAAATATTTTTGGTTGATGTGGATTGCACGTGCATCCAGGTGCTCCTGCATTAGATACGCTGGGTAAGAAGTTTGTGAGCATATTCTCACAAAGGTGGAGTTGAGTGATAGAATGACCCTTTGAAAATGTAGAAATTTGTAGTGAAGTCCATGGATAAATATTATACACCAATTTATTCCTTCTTCCTCTTCTTCCAAAATCTTTCTGTAACACTCACCATCTTCCTCCAACAACACTCCACTTCATCCTTCCTTCCTCTCATGGACTCATGTCCACCATGAATCTTCCTTCTCCACCAAACACCCTCTATTCTCTTCTCATTCATGGAATCCAACCCACTACAGACTGAACACCTCCACCAAAATCCAACAACATTCTCCACAAATTCTATATGCAAAAACTTATCCATACACCAATTTGCAATCAAATGATCTCTCTTTCTATCAACTAATTCTTAATTCACCTCAACCATATGAAAATTCAACTCATCCTCATCATTAAATTCAAGAAAATTAAATTTTACCTCTTTTTCTTTTGTTGTAGCAACATCATCTTTTGCTACAATGTCTTCTACATCTCCTTCAGCTACAACTTCCTAGCACTCCATCACTGTGACTACATCCTCTATTGCTACAATCACTTCATTTTCTTTCACCTTTGTTTCTTCTTCACATACCTCTATAGGGGTTGCTATTACCTCTTTCTCCTTCCATCTAGGATGCAACACTCATTTCTTCTATTCTTCTTTCTATTGTCCTCTGTCAAGAGAACCTTCTTCTTCTCACTGCTCTTCACCACTTTCCTCTCTCTTTCCAACACTCTTTTCCACTTTTCCTTGGACCATCTTTTACATTGCTTCACACATTTTTTCCTCCACATCATCCCAATACTACTTCCAAAACAGTATCCAAACGGGTCTCCTCATGACCCAACCCATCTTTCTTTCTTTAATCACTCACTCTACAAATGCATTTTATTACAACTTCAAACTCTTTGCTGCTCAAGGTTCCTCTACCTACAACAACCCTCACAAGCTACTTATATACCATTCCACACACTTCCACTAAGTTCGAATAGCCTCTTGGTCAGTGATCTGTTCACACAACATCCACAGGTCCTGATGGATCCTCTCCACTCTTAGGACTACCCTCTCTGATACCAATTGATGCAAGAGGGTACTCTCCTATCTCAACCAACCAATTCACAAATCCCCAAAAAAATTCATAGTAGTAATTAAAGAACTCAATCAAACATGATTACAAGCAAAAATTGATTTATTTATTCAAATACCAATTAAAATTAAATTGGCCTTCATGGCCTCATTCATTTTGAAGCACCAATTGGATCCTTTTATGTTTTGGAGCAGCAACATTCAATTTCAAATAGCCAAATTACTTGGCTCAACCTGAATTCTAAATAGCTCATTTCCTTTTAAAACTCAAATCACCCTCTCTGATGTGGTTACATGCACTACCAACTCTTTCTTTGCATATTATATCATTAAAAGATATAGCTCCACCCTATATTTTGAGCTTCCTCCACTCTTAAACTATACACAACACTCTCCTTTTCTCCACAACAACCCCCTTCTCTTCCTCAATCATTTTCTTCAACTTTTTTTCAAGTTTTAAAACTATGTCTTTTGGCTGCACCTATTTATTCCCCCATTTTGAAAATTTGCCTCTTCAAATGCCACATCCCCTCATCTTGTCTCTCTTAAATTTATTTTCTTTAATAAAAATAATTCTTGCAATATAATTCAATTTATAAATGAAAATATGGATGGATAACATCAAAAATAATGAAGAATAAATTTCTATTCTTTTGCAATAACCATATTTCTAGAAATTTAATAGGAAGAAGACTAAATATACCAATTTGATGTAATCGGTGTCAGTAAGTGAAAAAAATAAATTTCTCCAATTCCCACAAAAATTGGCAAGGAGGCTTGGGATGATGTCCTCAAGATCTTTGCAAAAAAAATTCACTCCAACCCTCATAAATTTTGAAAATTTAAACTTTTCATAAACCAGCAACACACTTTCAACATTAAAAGCACAAAATTTCAGAATTAATTTCTCTCAAACAGTGAAAGATATAACTTTGATTATTTTTATGCATTTGACATCACACCTCCAAGAATGTCCTTGCAAAATTAATTTACTTGATTCTTTATGAATTTTCCAAAAATAATGTTTAAAACTACACATGGAGCCTTAAAACAATGTTTTGACAAAAACTTGGATTTTTGCAATTTGATCGGATCTTTGGATTCTTGCTACTGAAAGATGTCGAAGACCACCAAACCCAAAAAAAATAAAGAGAAAAAAAATGGAAATATTTTTGGTTGATGTGTATTGTACATGCATCTGGGTGCTCCTGCATCAAAGATTGTCCTCTTGACACCCCTAGAGTTAAGTCCCTACCATGAGAAACTAGGAAATCCTATCCCACGAAAGCTCTTGCTTCCAAAATAGAACAAAAATAGAAATGATGAAAAACTAGAAGAATAAGTGCAATGACTCCTCAAGGATGAAAATTAAGGCTCTAGAGCCATCAATTATGGTTTCAAATCCTTCAAAGAAGGGGAAGGAGATACATAGTATTACAAATGATGTGTTAGATCATCTAAGACCCTCTACAACCCCTCAACCAATGGGTATGTTGATAGCTCAACTAACAGTTCCTTCTCTTAATACAAGATATTTTAGGAGATATCCTAGCTCTTCTAGGTAGCTTGGGGAAGGAGAATTTGTTTTAGAAAAATAAAAAAGAGTACTCTCCTCCACTCAAGTTAGGGTTGATGCTACCAGAACTTTTACTAATTTTGTTTTCTACTCTAGAAGAGCTAGATTTTGATAACATGGTTTAGTCACATACATGAAATTTATTTCCTAGAATGTTCAAGGTTTGATAGACTTCACTAAGAAGTATTGTGCTATGGATACTCGTCAGAAACATGCTAGCATTGATGTTTTATGTCTTCAAGAAGTTAAAGTTGTTGATTTTTTTATCTGTTACATGTTGAGTAATTTGACTAGTGAGCAAGATGTTTTCCATTGGTCATGTTGTCTGGGCATAGCAGTGTTGTCATCCTATTTTCACCATGTTTGCATGATTGCATCATGGATCATGGGTATAACCCCATGCATCGACTAATTTAGTTCCTCCTAAACATTGATAATCATTCCTTTGGGGTTATTAATGTTTATGCCTCCAATGATGTCATTGAAAGATCTCTTCTCCGGCGATGGAATATTTAAGCGTCTTGGTCATGCAATGATCTCACCTCAATATTTTTCTTCCTTTGCCAACTATTCCTCTCTTCTATTTATGTCATTAGTGGATGTGACACTGTTAGACCACTTTCTAATTCATTTTAAAATTAAGTGGTAAGTGGGGCCACCTCAGGCATGTAAGTCTCAATCTTTTTAATACTTTCTTGTTGAATCACTAGCCTACATTGTACTACATAAAAAAAAAATCATAAGTCTTCAATGCAAACCTATTCATTCAATGATTTGGATTTCATGGTGGGATAATTCCATCAGCCACACTACATGATTTCTTTGCATCTATGGTTGTCAACTAGCCATTTTATACAATCTATCATATGAGGCCACCATCTCAAATTTATAAAGAGTCACCAAGGAATTAGTTGTCAAACCTTTTTCCTTGACCTTGTAGGTCAAAGTGGTGGAGCTGAGATATCAAAATTTGTTGATAGCTATGCTAATAGAGGTGCCTAGATCAAGGCCAGACATCACTAGCTTAAAATTTGTGATTGTCTCTCAAAGGAATGATTCCTTGCTCTTAGATCACACTCTAGAGCATGCTAGTGCTCTCTACAAAGGTATTGCAATTGTGCCTAAAAAAAATTATTTTGTTTAGAGAGCTTCTTCTAAGAAATTCACCATCATTGAGGATCTTAAAGAAGTGGTGAACACTATACAACAGATGAAAAAGCACAAGGAATTGATTGCTTCCCTTGTGAGTTCTATAAATCTCTTTGGGACTATGTGGGAGAATATCTTTAAAAATTTTACTTGGTTGGTTTTCATTCAAAATCCCTAGGCCATCTAATAAAAAGGGAAATGTAAAATTCATACCTAAGGCTAGTGATCTCAAAGCCATTTGCAATCAGTAGCCCATCACACTCATCAATATCTCCTGGGTATGTGCAAGATCATGATGGGCCAAAAAGTGGCAATATGATGGGTATGTGGTTGACAATTTTTTTTCACCCAAAATTGTTGAAACAAAAAATATTTTAAACTGAGATTCTCAGCTTTCCTCCAATATAAATTATGCTTTACTTTGAATGTAATAAGTAATTATTATTCATTTTCTATTAAAATTGCGACTAAAGTCCTAATTGATAGGATGATTGAAAAACATCTATAGCTTTCAAATGGTATCACATTTTTTTAATCCAAAATATGTGTCACATTCTATGCTTCACATCCTATAGGATTAAAAAAAGAAAAAATGAATTCCAGGAAGTTTTGACCAAGTTAAGGTGGTCAAACATACAATTTTTTATATTTTCTAAAATTTGTAATAAAAAGATCATAATTAATTATTTATTTAGAAAAAAATTAAAAAAAATATGCATCACATCAGGACATGAGTCCTCTAGTTATATCTAAAATCTTATAAAAAGTATTATAATTTTATTGTCGTTAGGGTAGTCAGACATACACCTACTTCTTTTTTTCCCCTAAAATTTAAGTACTACTGCATTGAAATTTCATGTTTTCACCAAATAGATTTTTTTTCTTTTAAACAAACCTAGTATATTAGAAACTACATTCAATTTTCTATAGATTCTATTCTTACATATTTTTGAAATAATATAGATAACTTATTCAAATTTTTACGTCAAGTTGCCTAACTCTGATTTTTCTGAATTTTTTCCCACTTAAAGGCCTATCTTTTCCATGATGATCCTGCACATACCCTCCTACAAAATCATAACTAAAGCTCTTTCCTTGAAGATTCATCATCTTCTCCCTCCAATTGTTTTCCCAAAGCAAACATGATTTATTAAATCCAAATTTATTTTGGATAACATCATTGTTGTTTTGGGAAGGTATGGAGTGGGCTAGATGCTCCCACCACAAAGTTGTTTTTTTTGAAAATAGAATTTGCTAAAGCTTATGGTTGTATCAAGTACCCCTTAGTTCTTGCTATGATTTCTACTTTGGGATTTCATCGTAAATTCATCCAATGTGAACATATTTTTTCGGATACCCCAGCTTTCATCACCATTAATGGCTACCGGTCTCAATATTTTGTTTTATTTTTCTTTATTTTCCATGGTTTCCCAGTGGCCTCTTCTTTGTATATCCCTTGCTACTTAAGGATTTAGTTATTTTTTGGTGCACTCAATCTTAAAAGATCACTTGCTTGAGGGATCACCTTTCCTAATTCATCAACCCAACTTGTTAATGGAAATTTTGTTGATGATTATTCTTTGTCTTTATTGGAGGATGAAGATAATTTCAAGGCACCCATTAAATACTTTGACATATGTTTCCTAGCTTATGGGTTTGCTATTTAATGACATAAAACTCAATGCTATAAGTAGTCTATTATTCCCCAACCTCCCTAGATGTAACAATATGGATGTAAGTGTATATCTTGAGGGGAAATATTTAGGTTCCTTTTCATCCCCTTTTCCTTTCAAGCTTCTCCTAGTTTGATTTTTGTTGTAAAGTCTATAACAAAATAAGGAAAAAACTACATTTTTGGATAACCAAGCAATTTTATTTGGCTAGGAAGTTCTAGGTATGCATTAAAACTATGGTTGCTACTCATGTTTATTACTCTTCATGTTGGGCCCTTCCAAGGCCTCTTACATGAAGTTAGAAAAAATACTTAGATTTTCTTTGGGCCTCCTTTTAGACACAAATTATTCCACTGCATTGCTTGGGAATTATGTTGCCTTCCTTGAGATTTTGGTGGTCGTGGTCTCCTTTCCACAAAAAAAAATGTATTTCTCTTTTTCCTAATTGGATTATCCCAAATCTCATTGAGAATTAAGCCTAGAAGATTCTCCTTTGACATTGCATTTTCTCTAGTTATCCTGTGCATAGGCCAGCTTGGAAAGGAATTGGCCTTCACACCTTTTGCATAATAAAAGATCTAGTTCAAATGGATAAACCTTTATCTCCAAAATAGTTTTGCATGACTATGAGACCATTAGAAACTAGCTCAAATGGAGTGACACTATCTTTAAGGAAGGCTCATCTTTTAACCAACATAATATTTGGTTATCTTCTTTGTTTACCAATCTAGGAAACCCTCCTACTAGGTTACCTTGGCTTAAGACCCTTAGATTTTAAAATGAAGTCATTTAGACTCTCAGGGATTTTCTTTCCACACCCAAAATGAGTCTCATGTCATGGGTAAAATTCAAATCAAAGTTTGGCTTAAATTATTTTTATCATGATACCTTTGAAGGAGTCCTTAATATCATTCCAATTTATATACTTCACAAAATTAGCACTTGTTTCACCAAACCTTGGTGGAAAGATTGGAAGTGGGATCTAAATACTCCCTTCACAAGATACAAACCTTGGTTTGGTTATTAGTGGCATCGACCTCGCCCTTTGAAGGGTAATAGTTTAAACCAAAGATGGAATTTATAGTCACTAGTTCCTATTTGGCACCACAAATTCACTAATTTGTGGGTTGCTATTTGTATAGGAGGATATTTTATACCCTCGAGTCTCAAGAAAAGAAGAGTCTTCAAGGTGAAAGTGGTCCTCAATTAGACCTCAAGGAACAATGCTCAAGTTACAAGATAAAATAGTGAGAGTTTTAGAAATAGAAATAGTAGGTTACAAAGGTCTTTTAGAGAAACTAATAAGCTCTCAAAAAAGGAAGACATTGAAACACATGAATATCCCTACAATGTGTCAGTATGACATATGGACTAAAAAGTAAGAATATCATACACAAAAAAAAGATGACTGCTATTATTTTGATTACTAGGAACTCTTGAAATATACAAAAATAACATTAATAATTGACGATAAAAGAAAGAAAACTATAAGGAATGTAAATGATGAAATGAGAGAAGAGAAAGAAAATAATCACAAAAAAGAGATAAAGTCTCCAACCAAGAAATGTCTTCAACACCTACAAACATAAGATCAAAGAGAAATGTTGGGGCTATTTAGGGGCTTTCATTAGTCAATCTTGCATTTTAATGTTTCTACCTCCACATATAACTAGATAGATAGATAGAGAGAAAGATAAATAGACAAGAAGATAAAATTCATAAACAAGGGATGTGATAAATCCCAAGGTGCTCAAAGACATAAGATAAGTAGATATTACCTACAAGGCATGAAGAATCCAAAGAAACATAGAGAAAGAGAGAGAGTTGTGAGAGTCAAGAGAGTTGTATATAATGTTGTGAGAACTTTGAGACCACAATAACAAGCTATATAGAGAGTCATTCAAGATTGAGAGAGATATATTTTGAGAGAGAGACCAGGAAATAATTTCCAAGAGAGAAGAGAGTTCAAGGGATACAAAATGAAGTGAAAGATAGATTTAAAAGTGATAATAAGAGGGAAAAAGAGGTTCTCAAGCCATTACAAACCATCCCAAGCCATTTACATTGACCAAGGTAGGTGACAAGTGGTAAAACATAAAAAAATGACCATGTTTGAACATTAAAATGTCATAGGATGCTATTGTTGAATGCAGAAGTCCATGCGCAGTGCACTAGTTTTGAAACAAATCACACTCAAAAATAGTGAGAATGAGGAAAACAAAAGGTTAACACAAAATTGGTGCAAGAAGGTGGCTGCTAAAAATGGGTCTTGATCATCATGAAGGGAAAAAGGATGATATAAGGTCTAATATCAGCATACACAAATGCTAAGGGTGTGGACACTAAAGTGGATACAAGTGTAGGTGAAATTGCAAGGGTGTATAATTTTCAACACTACACTATTATAGAGGCCAAACTTGCCCACTTTTCTTGGTGTATTCTTTTCCAACACTTACAAGTGGGATCTTGGCTCACCCACTTGGGGATTCCTCACTTTTGTTGCCCTTTTTGTGAGAAACCTAAGACTTTTAAGCACCTCTTTTGGTTATACTCCAGAGCTCAATACTTGTGGAATTAGATTCATGATTTATTTAGGCCCTTTCGACTTTTGACTTGAACCTTTCTCAAGTGGCATATGAATCTATTAGGGAATTGAGCCACACATTCCCCACAAGTATAACTAGATTTGGCATGCTTTCAAAGTGGAAATCCTTTTAAACGTTTGGAAAGAGAGAAATTCTATTATTTTTTCTCACAACTAGAGTGATAAGCACGTTTCAATTTTTTATAAATCTATTATATGTTCTAATTTATTAATGAAAATTAAACTCCAAGCTAACAAATTTGTAGTTGAAGTGGCTCACCTCCAAGGGTTCCTCGACCACTAAGGGAATGTCACCTACACTGCTAACTTACATATTTCATTCTCTGGGTCACTCTTGGGACAACTCGCTTTCTTAGGGCTAATGTAGGGGTAGGATTGGACCCACATGAGACTCTCAAGTGGCACAACCACTCTCCCTTGCCTAGGCTTGATGTTGCCATGACTTGTCATCTCATAGAAATTTTCCTTCTCCTCCTCCTCAAGTTTGTTTGTGGTAGCCTTGGAGGGGGCTTCTAGTGGTTGTGCTTCTGGTTGGCCATATAGTAGAGCTCCTAGTTGGACGACTAGCCGAACTCTTGGTTGGACAACTTTGGACTCCTTTAAGTGGCTCTCATGTTTGGATTTCGAAATTTCTCCCACTTGGCAAGAAGATAAAGATAAGGATGATGATGAACAAGTTCATTCTGATGTCACTTTGTACCACACTGATGTATGGGGTAGGTCAGATGACAAGGACCCTCCTCCCACTATTGACACTACTCTTGCCTCTTAGCAAATTTATCTTTGTTTTTTAATTTTTCTCTACTCGCAGGGCTAGGCCCATGTGACTCTTTAGGGTGTGCCTCTTACCACCCACTTTTTTTTGTGAATGGGTAATATTAATCTTTAATTAATAAAATCTAACACCTACTCATAAAAAAATATTATAATGATTAATATATTATTTCCATAATTTTAAAATAATATATTTTTATATGATTTTGTATTTTTTAATTAATATATTAACATTTACAAAATATATTCAAGTTGTAGCTTTCATTTCCTCAAATGAAGCTAGAATATAAGCATGCATTCTACAGTATAGGCATGCAATGTCCTACAATATAAGCATTTGCTATTATAATGTTGTACTTTCTATTACTTTTATTTACTCAAAATAAGTCATGTCTATAGGTTTAATAATTTAATTTAATCAAATTTAGTGCTTAATGAAATGTCTACTAATATATTTATACAATACTATTTTATTAATCTAAAATGTATAGTTATAAAATGAATATATTCACATTTACATAATTTTAATCATTAATATTAATATGCCATATATGATTATGTAATTTATTTAATATGCTTAATTTTTAATTTTAATTTATATTTTTAATATATAAAAATATATCTTTAGAAGTTGTTTATATTTTTTAATAATATTATTAATACTAAAATTAAAAATTCAAATGAACATGTTATTTATTTATTTAAACTACATTTATTTATTTTATAAATTGAAAATTAATAATTTTATAGTAATATTATTTCAATGATAATTAATTATTTTTTAAATAATCCTTTATTAAATGTTTTATAATATATTTAAATAATTTATTATTTTATTTATCTAAAATATGTAATTATAAAATTCATATAATTGATATGTATCACAATATTATTAATACAAAAACTAAAAAAGGAAACAAGCATATTATATTTTATTATTTAATCTTAATTTTTTAAAATTTGTATTTATAAGTTACTTGTGATCATTATGAGCAAAAATATTAAATGTTTATGTTTTAAAATTTTATATAATCAATCAATCAAATTACAAATGTTTTTGAAAAAACTTCATTTACTCATGGATGTTTTACAAAAAATAAGTAAACTCAACTTCAACTATACCAATTATAATTGTATTATGAATCAAGCTTAGAGTCAAAGTCAAATTTAACAAGTAAAATATTCTAAGAAAATCATGATACATTCAACTTGTGATAATTTGTTGATTTCAAACTATTATGTAGCCAATTTTAAAACAAGAGTTGTAGAGTAGCAAAGTTCCTGCCAAAATGTGCAAGTATAGTCTTGTTTTTATTTGTTGTGTCTACTATGTTTTAGCAACAATGCTGATATTATAATATGGTCAACAATTGGAATGTTCATTTCATATGTTTCAAGTTGTCACCTAAGCTCACTTGGCTTCCAACACATTTTTTGTTAATAATAAAAGTTTGATTGAAATCGATTGTGCATCTTGCAATCCATGCATGAACATGCTAAGGATTCAAGTCATTTGGATTCCATATGATAGTTTTATGTCCTTTTAATTGCTAAGTAGGAACATGCCATGTTTCATTCTCCTTTTATCATCATTCGTCCAATATAGTAGAGAAACCATGGACATAGAAACTTGAGTTAAGGGACCATTTATCTTTAGCAATTATTTTGAGTTAACATCAATCTTTTACCAAACATGATGAGAGGAGCACACATGAAAAGCAACAATACATTTTGGCATGAGAAAAATAGATGCAAATCTGCAACAATATGTCATTGCCTAAATGTGAAATAGGTTGTTTCTAATTTCATCTGAGGATGTGTACTATATAGAAAAATCAAGCATAGTAGTATGAAGCTTGGATTGTACCCACCATTTTTCAGTTTTTTGTAGACCATGGTGAAACATTTTCAATGGATTTGGTAAGCAAAATATCTTTGTTCTTGTAAAGGTATGTTTACACATTGAGAGAAAAGATGGATGTCGAGATGTAAATATCAATTGCTTTTAAGTCTTTAAAATGTTGAATAGAATATGGGCGTAACTATAGTGTGTATAATAGAAGCACAAGATGAGAATTTGGTATACATTGAACATTGGTATAGTAGGGGAATGCATACCCAAACAGAAAAGTCTCTATTTGATATATGTTTTGCAAATTCACCTTCAATAAATTGGATTTTATTTTTCTAGCAAGAAGAGATAAAAAAGAGTCAAATTTAGATGCAAGAAAGGCCAAAAATATTTTAAAATTTGAGAGATACATTTCTATGTACGAGAGCATCTTAGGGAATCTCAAGCTAGGCACAATCAAATTGTATGGTTCTATTTGAGTAAGGATAAGCTTCACAAGTAAGAAAATAAATTAAAGCCATTGAGCTATGGTCCATTGAGTCCATAGAATGAGCTAATGAATTTGGATTTGTTTTAAATTTGTCTTCAAACATGAGATTAAAGTAAGTTGTGGCAATTAAGATGTACCCAAGGGAGGAAGCCTATAGGGGACTTATTTTGTCTTTTAAAATTAACCTTATTAGGGATTAATGCTTCTAATATAAGGGATGGAAAATTTGAAATGCATAAGTTAAGAGTAAAGGATGTTCGAGGACAAACATAATTAAACAAAGCACCAATAATACATGTTCGTGCATGGTAGAGTACAAGTAGTTGGAATAAGAATGCACAATTCTTCAGGAAATAACTTGAGGTTCCATAACCAAAGGAATTTATTGCACCTTCTCAAACAAATAAAAGTTGGCAATGAAGTTTTTTGGATGGATTAAACAATCTATGTAGCTATGGAAGTGATGAAAAATCATAGAAACTTTATTTGACATCAGGGAAATGAGTTTTTATAATAGTATAATAGATTTGTTGACCAAGGAATCTTTCTAAGAGTGACTATATGACTCCCAAAACTTACTAGTAAACATTAAACCTTTTTTTTTAGCTTATGTGATTTGGGACTTAATTACTTTATATTTATTACATTTTTATGTTTATGCTTCTTTAACTCATTTTATGTAGTTACTTCTCATGTGCTAGGTTTCCTTTCCTCTAGAAATTCTTTATCAACACTAATTCTACAATTCAAGTTCCACTTACTTTTGGCTATTTACACTACAACAAAATAGGAAATTAGCACCTAAAATAGCATTTAAATTTAGTGCATTTGATTTCATTAATTGGATACATTTTTTGGCACAAAACTAGGCGTTAAACTGCATGTTCACTTCAGTGTCAGATTTTGCACTGGTTTTTCTTGCTTCCAGTTTGGATTTCAATTTTACTTATGGTTTTGTTTCTTGTGTTTTTCCAAGTTTTCTACCAATTTTTCTTTCAGTTTTGCTTCCAATTTTGCTTCTATTTTTTTCTTCTAGCTTTGCTTCTGGTTTTACTTCCAATTTTGCTTCTAATATAATATCGCTTTTTGCATCTAGTTTTGCTTCTATTTATTTTATTTTATTTTTATTCAAGGGGTAAACACTTTTGACCGAAGCTATGAACCACATACAACCAATCAACAATACTACCCCAACGGGGTTTGAACCTTGGTGGCAAGAACAACAATGCCACCAATAAGCCATCACACCATGCCAATACCGGCTGCTTCCATTTATAAATTTAATATGTTTTATTTCAATTTAATTAGTTAAATATATCATGTCTCTTCAATAACCCATATTATTATAGATTAAGTAAATTAAATAATATATTTTATTTCAATTTAATTAGTTAAATATATCATGCCTCTTAAATAACTCATATGATTATAGAGTAAGTAATTTAATTATTTAACTCATATAATTAAATAACAAGATAATTTTTATAACATGATTATCATCTATAATTAAAACAACTGAGTTAAATATCTATAATTTAATTGAATTTGACAATGTATCCATCCTAAGTAGTAAATTAAAATCATCATGTGTAATAAATATCCATCCAAAAATCATTGACCACTTTAATATATATATAAATTGACAAGTCAATACCGATAAGATCATCATCATATATAACTAAAACAAGTGAAAGTCAAATATGCTAGTAGATTAATAACATGTCAAAATAATACATGTCCAATAATTGACATGATACATGTACAAATGATATAAGTAAAAATGATAAATTATGTAACTCAAAATTATACAAGTCAAGACGATACATGTCTAAATGATATAAGTCAAAATGATACATGTCAAAATGATACAAGGTATGTGTAGGATCATGATAGGCCAAAAAGTGGCAATATGATGGGTATTTGTAGGGTATGTGGCTGACAACTTTTTTTTTACTCAAAATTGATGAAATGAAAAGGGTTTTTAAAGGAGATTCTCAACTTTCCACCAATATAAATTATGCTTTACTTTGAATTTAATAAATTATTATTATTCATTTTCTATTTGAATTACAACTAAAGTCCTGATTGATAGGTTGATTAAAAAAAATCTATAGCTTTTAAAGAGTATCACATTTTTGGAATCCAAAACATGCATCACATTCAATACTTCAGATACTAAGGATTAAAAAAAATAAAAATTGAATTTCATTAAGTTTTGACCAAGTTAAGGTGATCAGACATACGAGTTTTTATATTTTTTTAAATTTGTAATAAAAAAACATAATTAATTATTTACTTGGAAAAAATTACAAAAAAATATGCATCACATCTAGACATGAGTCCTCTACTTATGTCTAAAATATTATAAATAAATATTATCATTTTATTGTGGTTAGGGTGGTCAGACAGACACCTACTTCTTATTTTTTCCTTGAAATTTAAGTACTACTATATTGAAATTTCAAATTTTTACCAAATAGATTTAAAAAAAAAAAACTATAAACCTAGTATTTAAGAAACTACATTCAATTTTCTATAGATTCTATTCTTACATATTTTTGAAATAATATAGATAACTTATTAAAATTTTGACTTCAAGTTGCCCAACTCTGATTTTTCTAATTTTTTTGCCACTTAAGGGCCTATTTTTTTCATGATGATCCTGCACATACCCTACAACTCAATAATATGGTACTATAGGCTATGATAATGATACATATGATAGTAACCATGAAAAGAGGTATCATAGTGATATATCAAAAATGATCCATGATGTAGTCTATATGATCATGAATGTCAGTAGCTACTACCAACAACTGCCTCATCATCACCATAACCATCATGATCATCATCATCGTCATCATCATCATTGGCCTTGGTGTCTTCTATATATGCATCATCATCATCCTCTACTATGTGATCTGTACTAGAACCAACATATTTCAGATCTATATCATGATGATTATCTTGATCTTATGGAAGACCCATGTTCTATAGAAAAAAATATTTAAAATGAAAATTTATTATTTGTTTCATGCAATAATTTATTTTTCTATTATATATCTAATATTACAACACATGAAAGAAACCATAATCATATTACATCATATCAAAGTGCACATACCGTAATAAAATCTCAAAAAACTTACAACTAATATGTCATTCCAATGATGTAAAACATGCAACAATTCTAATAAATGTTAGTAAAATATGCTAGCATTTGGTGGAAGAGGAAGAAAGATGACTGGAACTCTAGAGGGCCACCATAATGGATTCCAGTATTCAACCATGGGAGAAAAAGAGAGATCTAATATCATGTATCAGAACATTAAGCATGCATTCTTCCGGCCAATGGAGAAGGAGATGATTACTTTGCGTCATTTTCATTTGCATAAACATATTATGGTGTGAACCAAGAAGATCAAGGATGTCCAGTTTTATGTGGAGGTAATGGATATGGTCCAAACTTTAGGAGGTGCAAGAAGGCCAATGTATGATCCCAATGAAATTGAGGAAGAAAAACAAGAGAGGGCCATGAAAAATAAAATCAATGCAAAGTTTCAAGGATTTGTCAAGTGAGTAACAAAGCTATGGGAGCAACCTCATCTAAAATATTTTGAGCTAGAGTTTGATATACCATTTAGAGAGATTAGTTTTCAAGGATTTCCTTTCAAAGCATCTGCTTTTATTGTTCCTATAGTAAACTGTTTGGTAGAGCTGGTGGAATTACCTTTCTTAGTAATCACTATTAGTGAGATTGAGATTGTTAACCTTGTGAGAGCAGGACTTGGGCAAATGATCTATTTAGGATCTAGGGTAATTGCTTATAGAATGCTTAACGCAAATGATAACTTAATACAATGCTTAAATGAAAAAATGAAAATAATATGCTTGCCAAGATAATGAACTGAAAAGAAAGAGAGAAGATAAAGAGGAGAACAAATGCAATTGATAATGGAGTTCATCCCTAAGGACTACGTCTCCGGGCCCCTCTCCAACGGAGTGACCGATCTGATTATACTCCAAAAACAGTTACAATTGCTTCAAGACTATCTCCTTCAAGCACAGCAGCATGATGTTCCTCTGATGTGCATAACTGTCTTCAAAATCTCCTGAGCATTCTCCCATTCTCACCACCTGGACTTGGGAAATCAAATCTACACCCCTCTTTTTATACATAGAATTTTCCTAATTAGGCCTAACCATCAAAATAAATTCCTAACTCCCTTACCAACTCGTACAACATCTCTTTTGTCTTCTATTAGCTTTTGGTTTGTTAATGGTTAGGGTAGTTGTATTTGTTTATGGCTTATTAAGCCATTTGTTATGGCTCGGCTAACAGTTCTATAACAAAACAAACTGCGGACATATACATGTTAGAATGCTTCCACGGTACAACGGTAATAAAACATTTTGTTACAACGGCGGGTGCGGGTTCAAACTGCCGGCAGTTTGTTTTAAAAAACAAATCCTCAACAATTATTAAACAAAAGAAACCGACGTCCGAATATAGTAAAGGTAACCGTCGAGGGTATACTCGCCGAACCGTCAGCTATTTGGGCGGAGATCACGGGGTCGAGCCCCACAAAAATTTTGTTAAAACAAACTCACCAACCACCAATAATTGGGGACAAGTGTCGAGCTATGATTCACCGAAGAAGCTGATGAAGCTGTTGACGTGTGCTGACTGGACTGCCACCTGCGATGCCCATACTGTATGGTTGGACACATGTCACGATATGATTGGTCCATACTATCTGACTCAGCTGCCACGTGTTTCACCCGAATTCATCCATGTAGATTCCATATGGTACGGACGATCTGCTGACATCATCATCCGTACAGTCAGCTCAAAAGTCAACTCAAAACTTTGACCATCTGTATCTTGAGCATACGATGTCAGATTTCGACGAAATGAACACCGTCAGAATCGTCTCAACGAGCTCTTCGTGATGATGCTAGTTCCATCAATTTTTGAGATGATCATTTTTTTCGCCTTCTGGATGACCCCTGATGGCAGTTTGACTAAAAGTTTGACTAGCCGTAACTTGTGCAAACAGACTCATTTTCACTCCATTCAAGTTGCGTTGGAAACAGGACGTCGAACCCTTTCTGATGGTGCTGAATTCTAGAGTATTGGAGACACTTCAAATTTCACTGAAAAATGTCCCCGGGATCAGCAAAATGCATTTGATATGGCTATTGTTTTCAAAGACTTCAATCGAGATATACCCCACATTTATAATTTAGTTAGGTCCTAGCAGTAACTTTCTTTCTTGCATAGATGTTATTAATCAGAAGTCAAAATACATTACATCTATTTTTAGAACACAGGCTTCTCCTTTTCAGAAAAGGTTGTTGTATGGAATTTCTATTTATTTGAAATAAATATAAAATTCAAAAGAAGCTAATGTTTCAACAAGGAGCTCAAATCTATCAAATTTTATCTCAATAAAAAATAATGCTTACACATAAAAAAATTATATGGCATCCGCTAAGAAACATGTGCACTTCTAAAATATTCAAAACAATACGATCATGTTAATGAAAGTTCACATTCCTCAAAATATGTACAAACATCTAATATCTAAATTGAAAGCCAAGGACATGATTTAATTTGTCAAGAACTTCATGAATGTATCTTTTCAATGCTATTTACAAATATGAACCTAATTAAACTGCCATATAAACATTTCAAAAATGAAGTGACAAAAATAATTTAGAGCACATAGAGTGCTTTGACAAAACTATAGCATAATTAGTTAATGCAGTTTACCAGCCATGGCGACATCCCAAGGAAAAAATTCACTAGTTCCTCATCTTCAACGTCTCTGATAGCCCTGGCATAAGGAGACAATTTCACAACTTCATCCTGCAACCCATAAAAATCCTATCAGATAAGCTTCGTCATTTCAACAACAATCCATGAAATATCATCATTTAAACAAAGGAAAAAACAGTAAACAATAGGCCCAAAGTACTTGGCTTATTTCTTATTCTCTATATTGAATGAGAGAACTTTCTAGACAGAAAGTCTAATGCATATGTTATCTCCATAATCTATGCAGCTCTCTTAGTCCCCAAGATCATTTGATTCTTTCTTGCCTTGATCATTTAAACTTACTCGTTTCATCCTTAGTCCATGCTTTCCTGTTATCTTGATTTGTGAAAGTATAAAAGAAAACATAAGTGTGAAGGAAGCAGCAAGCAAACTGCTTAAGTTAATTGTACCAGTTAACATCATCGAAATTGAACAAAGTAGTATGCATTAACAAATTCAATCACGAAATTATTGATGTTAACCACATATATGACATACATCCATTATGAAGAGAAGACACATCACTGGCGGAACTGCATAACCAAATCCATTTAGTATAGCTTCCGTGCATAGACCTAATCCTCCGAGGTCATTAACTCCAGTAAAAAAGCATATGGCTTTTCATGCAAGTGCCATGACACCATAGAAACCTGCAGGATCACCCAAAACATAATTAATTTCACCAACTTATCTAGTTAATCTATCTGTCATTAAAGCATGTGTTTATTTATAATTATCTACAGGAGATTCTAAATACTAATTAGTCATTATTTTCTACTCAAAAGTTAATTCACTGAGTTTTATGGATAATTTTAGACAATTTTAGACAATTTTCTACAAGTTTTTTTGGCAAGTACTTGCCATTCTTGACAAGTTTATTGGGCAAAAGGCATTTAACATGATCAGAATCTTGGAGAACCTAAAAGATTACTCCCTATATGAGTTGTTAACATATAGGAAGATCTATGGCACCGAATAGGCACTCCATACTTTTCCCAAGCGTGTACCTGACATGTTGTTGATCATACTATACTCTTGAGATTTAATGAAGCCGTGGAAGCAATGGTAATGGATGTAGATGATATGGATCTAGTGGCTAGGGCTACGACTAGGGTCGCCACACCACAAGCAAATGAATCAAACATCCTTTAAATGACATGAGAAATGGAAGGAAATTGAGCACTTGAAACATCAAGTGGAATACTACAAGGCTGCAAGGTATGACATAGGTGATATCATGGAATATGCATTAGAAATCTATGATGACTTGACCTTGGTGCAAAAGAAGTTCTACAAGGATGTGTTAGATCTATAGGATGCCTACCAAGATGCATCAAAACATTCTTGCATGTTAAAAGAATGGCAGCATCATGAGGAAGGATGGAAAAGATGCACATGGATCACTTAGTAGAATGTTGACATGAATTCAAGGAATCACTCCTTGAGATACCATGTTTGAGAGAAAAGAAGATAAATCAAATCAACATGGGACTAAGTTACTCAAATGATACAACTCATAACTTAAATGAGAACACTTAAGAGATATTAAAAGACCATGGTCATTAATTAAATGTTGTGATGAAAATAAGGCATGAATGTCACCTATTGCCCTTTAAGGCAAACAATATTTTTTTCCTCAACATGAAATAATGGGACAATTGAGCAGGATCTAGGGCCAACAGAGAAGCACTTTAGAACTCATCCTACTCATCAATAAACAACTCAACACAAGAAATGCAAATTGACATATTAACACAACGATACCCAACTAAGTTATTGAAAGTCAACTATTGATACCTTGTTCTCTATCCAAATTGCAAAATCAGTCCATTTTTTGCTTTGTAACATTTCCTTTTCAAATTGCATTGTATGTCGACCATATTTTTCCTCCTGTCAAAACATGGCACATGGACTAGTTAAACTAATTAATATGCAATCATTTAACATATTAAATATACTTACAAATGTATAGATCAAGGCATGTAAACCTTTCTGGACACTATGATGCATGGCATGAAGTTTGTCAAGCCTAGTCATGGAGGCTTTGTCCTAAAACATATATTAATTTAATTTAACTATGCACAAATAAAATTTAAAAATTGTTTAATAAATTTGATATAATCTTATGAGAAAATTCAAATACCTGTGTACTCTCCTGACTGAACTTCCTCTATGCATCAGACTTGTCATATGCTTTTACAAGCTCTTTCCATACTTTCACACTTGCATCAGTTGGCCTTTTTATGAGCCTTAGCTTGGGAGGGAGTTTTTTTATCTTCTTTGTTTGGTTGCACCAACATATCTTGTTTTCAAAGAAGGGATAGCCATCACTTAAGGAAGAGAAGGGCTTTCACATTTTTCAAAGACAACAAGCAATCAAAGAGGAAAACAGTTTGTCTCTTCCCAAGAAACAAATGATTTATGTGATAATGGTAAAAATACACAATAGAATTGGCACATGGAACCCAATAAACCAAAGTTGGGATAGATGCATCAAGTTCAATTATAGAGAGGGACAATGGTAGTGCTAAAGAAACATAAATGACAATCAAAAGAAGGAAGTTCACTATGATGTTCAAACAACAAAAAATGTTGTTGTTTATGTTGTTTGTAACAAACCAACATGAAGATTCCATCATATACATATTCATCAAGGCAACTAACAAATAGTGTTTCATATTGAGTACAACAAGGAGTGCATTGTTTGCAAGAATGTTGATGTGAGTACTTGTCAAGCATTCACTACAAAGTCAGAAGGGTGGCACACCATTTCATAAAAAATCAAGCATATGTATGGCATGTTGGTTTTGTTTTTTTTTTACTATAACCAGGTTGGTCTTCTAATCTACCTATGGAATTGCCAATTCCAATCAAGGGCGGCTTGAAGGATTGGACCAACTGATGAGGACTTTAAAAAACCTCCTACACTTTGGGCTCTGCAAGACCTGGGAGGGTGACCCCTTAATGCTTTTAGAATCTTTACACTATTATCATAAACATCATTAACAACAATAGATAATATCATTTAATAGCTCAACATAATAGGATAATACTAAATAGAATTGGTTGTTCATCAGTAATATCAACTATTTGGAGCATGAGATAACTACAACACCTAGGGATTTAAAATGATTTTTAATTTTGAAGATTTGGGACCAAGCTAAAAACAACATAAGTATAACACTTGACCAGTGTTAGAAAATGGGCTATGGAGTCATATAACCAGCATTCATCCTACAATGTTGAACATGTTCTGAAAACCCTTGCAAATGTTATCACATTATGACAACCAAACCACTGAAGTTTTATCTGATAACTCTTCTTATAAATCCACCTAAAACATAGTACTCCTATCACATGTGGTGAAGTAATTACACTATCCTTTGAACAAAGGGCAATAATAAATGCAACTTGTGCTTCATTAAAGAAATTGCATTATTCTCAGAAAAGAAGGAAACAACATATATCACTCTAATGCAGCAAATGTGCATGAAAAGACTCAGATAATCTTATTATTGAATCCAAAAGAGTAATACATCTCAGAAATAGAGACAATTATCAGCTAAAATATAAACATGAGAGCACAATTCAGATCAAACACTTTTAGATTTAATAACTCAATTGCATTTCTCCTAGCTATACAATTCTACCCAGAGCTTCTATCTGACTTGCAGAGCTTTCAAAAATTGGAATCCTAGAATCCTTCTTACAATGAGAGAAGAGAATAAAAGAGAAACAAAAGTAGCCCTAAGATCAATCTGATCTGTAGATGCAATCTGGAAAATTCTCTCTCGTTGATCAACAAATTTGCTCAAAGCATCTCTCATCTCTCTATAACTGAATTTCCCTATGCTATTAATTGTTCCTCAATAGAAAATTTCTCCATTTAAACATTCTCCATTATTTACCTGTTGTGTAAAAATTGCCTCTTTGCCCATGAAAGTTTTATTTTCTTACTTTTTCAATTAAACTGGAGCTGCACTTTTAATTTTATCTCCCAACAAATATTTTCTTATAAAGTGAATAAATTCACTTTATACAATACCCACATGCTCCCAAATATAAAGTGAGTTTTTACTCTTCTCTCATTAAAATATCACACAACAACATTCACATGCATTTCATTCTATTAATTTACTTTAAGTGCATCTCCAGAAATTCTTCATGCCATTCTATTTTATCATTCAACCAAGAGAGTGAATAATCATTCACTTTAAAATATAATCCCCATGTCACTTTACCATTTAAATATTTCCCCATAATATTTCATTTCACCAGAAGAAAATAAATGGGCCCACCTCATTATGTGCCTCTTAAAATAAAATCAATAGGCAAATAAAAGTCATAGGAGTTTTGCTTTTATAAAAAGAAAAATACAAGACTTAAACCATCGGCCCCCTTTTAAAATTCAACTTGGCATGTGAGCAAATAATTCACATGCCTTCATTTTGTTGGACCCACACGAGCCATGTGGCAGCCTCCTGCCATTTTGTGATAATTAAATGGTGTGTATGTTCATCTT